>PVKV010019148.1:15696-43157 GCA_004027835.1 Alouatta palliata
TTTTTTTTTTTTTTTTTTTTTTTTTTTTTTTTTTTTTTTTTTTTTTTTTTTTTTTTTTTTTTTTTTTTTTTTTTTTTTTTTTCTCTTTTTCTTTTTTTGTATGTCCTTCATGTTGTCACTTGAACATGCTGGGTCTTTTACGCATAAATAGAGTTTTGGTAGGTCACAGGAGGGCCCATAACTCAAGGGAAGAAATGAAATTCAAAAAGTTTAGTGCCTAAGGAGGGTGGAGAGAGGTTTGGATGGTGCTGGGTAGAACTGGAGCCATTTTGGACCTGGAGTCAGGTCCCCTGGCACTGAGTTCTACTCTACTGCCAAGCACCTCTGCTTTTACTTTTTTAGTTTTTAAAAGGCTTTTTTGTTTTGTTTTTGAGTTAGAGTCTGGCTCTGTCACCCAGGTTGGAGTACAGTGGCATGGTCTCAGCTCACTGCAGCCTCTGCCTCCTGGGTTCAAGTACTTCCTGTGCCTCAGCCTCCCAAGTAGTACAGGCGCCTGCCACCATGCCAGGCTACATTTTTTTTTTTTTTTTGAGACAGAGTTTCTCTCTGTCTCCCAGGCTAGAGTGCAGTGGCACTATCTTGGCTCACTGCAACCTCTGCCTCTCAAGTTCAAGCGATTCTCCTGCCTCAGCCTCCTGAGTAGCTGGGATTATAGGCATGTGCCACCACACTTGGCTAGTTTTTTGTATAATTAGTAGAGATAGGGTTTCCCCATGTTGGCCATGCTGGTCTTGAACTCCTGACCTCAGGTGATTCGCCTGCCTTGGCTTCTCAAAGTGCTGGGGTTACAAACGTGAGCCACCATGCTTGGCCAGCACCTCTGTTTTTCTATCCGTAAAATGATGGTTGTGGCCTTTGCCCCTGTTCCATGTGTAAGAATGGAGATGAGAAGCTTTGGCTAATTTAACATTGTTGATTATTTAAACCAGCCAGAGAGGAGATTCTGAGCATTGGGTTAGCCTGGATAGCTCCTTATCATTTAATGAACATATTAATGATACTCTATTTTCCTGATTTATTCTATGCATTTATTAATTGTGTAAAAAATACCTTTCCCCTTTTCCCTATTTAATTATTGTTATTATTATTGAGATGGAGTTTACTCTTGTTGCCCAGGGTGGAGTGCAATGGCATGGTTTCAGCTCGCTGCAACCTCCACCTCCCAGGTTCAAGTGATTCTCTTGCCTCAGCCTCCTGAGTACCTGGGGTTACAGGTACCTGCCACCACACCCTGCTAATTTTATATTTTTAGTAGAGACAGCGTTTCACCATGTTGGCTAGGCTGGTCTTGAACTCTTGAATTCAGATGATCTGCCCGCCTCAGCCTCCCAAAATGCTGGAATTACAGATGTGAGCCACTGTGCCCGGCCATGTATCACTGTGAACTCGTGGATATTTATTTTATTCTATGCAGTCTATGTCCCATATAGAATCCAAACAATGCTTGTCCTTTATTTACAAAACAATCTTTATTTTATTGCTCAAATGGTTCCACCTTTGGCCATTGGGAGCTCTTGCAGGTTGGCTCCTGTGCCCTTTTGATAGGCCTCCAACCTATTTTGAGCACTGTTTTACATTCTTGAACTAAAAGATAGATACTGCAGGCTTATCCTGTATTTTTCTTGCCCTGGAATCAATCACTTCTCCAAGAAGCCTTTGTTCCTGTTATTGGAGAATGGTATTTAGAAACCAGGATGCATAGGTTAGGCATTCGTTTTGCTACTGGGGTGCCATTGCTTCTCGGCTCTTCCAGGAGACAGAGTGAAGATATATATGTGTATACACTCACTCATACATACTTCTTACTTACTTACTTACTTTTTAGTAGAAAGACACTTACTTCTGTCTTTCTACCAAAAATCTAATGCATATATGTATTTTGAGACATCGTCTTGCTCTGTCACCCAGGCTAGAGTGTAGTGGTATGATCAGGGTTCACTGCAGCCTCCAACTCCTGGGCTGAAGTGAACCTCCCACCTCACCCTCCTGAGTAGTTGGGACTACAGGTGTGTACTACCACACCTGACTAATTTGTTAAAGCATTACTTGTAGAGACAGGGTCTTACTCTGTTGCCCAGGCTGGTCTTGAACTCCTGTCTGAAGTGATCCTGATGCCTTAGCCTCCCAAAGTGCTGGGATTATAGGCATGAGCTACTGTGTCTGGGCAGAAAACTATGAGCTGGCCGGGCGCGGTGGCTCACGCCTGTGATCCCAGCACTTTGGGAGGCCGAGGCGGGTGGATCACGAGGTCAAGAGATCGAGACCACCCTGGTCAACATAGTGAAACCCCATCTCTACTAAAAATACAAAAATTAGCTGGGCATGGTGGCACGTGCCTGTAGTCCCAGCTACTCGGGAGGCTGAGGCAGGAGAATTGCTTGAACCCAGGAGGCGGAGGTTGCGGTGAGCCGAGATCGCGCCATTGCACTCCAGACTGGGTAACGAGCGAAACTCCGTCTCAAAAAAAAAAAAAGAAAACTATGAGCTGATACTTGTATCTCCAATCCTAGTCTAACACCACAGAGTCCAAGTTAGCATTTACCCTTTTTTTAATAGCACCTCTTTCTCTGACAGTGATAAACCTGTCTTTTATCTACAATATATTTCCTTATTTGTTTGACTCTCATGTACTCTAAAATAGTTAAGACCACTTAAGCATTCACAAGCAGAGACAGTAGCCTAAAATAGGTGAGGTTGAATGAGTTAAGTTGGTGTGGGAGCTAAGTTTGGAAAGGTGGGTTGATTGAAACATGTAGCCTTGGGGACAAGGTGATTTTGGCTGAGTGTAGTGGGTGAAATTTTGGGAATTGTCTATAAGAAGAAGAGATTAATTCAGTGTTACTGGAGACCAGGTATGGGTGAATAAAGGGACATTGTGGCAAATAGGATTAGAGCTAGGTTGCAGAGGGACTCAGGGCCAGGTTTTATGCCACAGACAATAAGGAGCCATGAAAAATTCTCCAGTAAAGTTATTTATTAAGCCTTCAATGATTGAGAGTGCTTAAAGTTATTAGTTATTGCCTCATTGAATTTTCTTTTGGCCGGAGTGCAATGATGAATCTCTGCTCTCGGCTATTTCTGCTGACTGCAACCTCTGCCTTCCAGGTTCAAGCAATTCTCCCACCTCAGCCTCCCGAGTAGCTAGGACTACAGGTGTGCACCACCATACTCGACTAAATTTTGTATTTTTTGGTACAGACAGGGTTTCACCATGTTGGCCAGGCTGGTCTTGAACTCCTGACCCCAGATGATCTGCCTGCCGCAGCTTCCCAGATTGCTGGGATTATAGACGTGAGCCACCAGGCTGGCCAATTTTTTAAAAAAATTATTAAATGTGAGACAGTCTTGCTATGTTGCCCATGCTAGTCTCAAACTCCTGGGCACAAGTGATCCTCCCACCTTGTCCTCTTAAATTGCTGGATTACGGGTGTGAGCCACTGCACTCAGCCAATTATTGATTTTTTTTCTTAACACCAGTACCACTTGCCAAAAGTATTTTTTGAGCTTCTACTGTGTTGGGCAGTGGGTATAAGTGTGTGAATGTGCATGTGTATATGTGTCTGTGTGTGTGTGAGAGAAAACAAGAACAAGAACCTTTTTTTCTTTCTTTCTTTCTTTTTTTTTTTTTTTAAGGTGGAGTTTTGCTCTTGTTGCTGAGGCTGGCATGCAATGGTGAGATCTTGGCTCACAGCAACCTCTGCCTCCCAGGTTCAAACAATCTCCCAACTTGCTGGAATTACAGGCGCCTGCTGCGACACCTGGCTAATTTTTAAAAAATTTATTTTTAGTAGAGATGGGGTTTTGCCATGTTGGCCAGGCTGGTCTCGAACTCCTGACCTCAGGTGATCCACCTGTCTTGGCTTCTTTCCAAAGTACTGGGATTACAGGTGTGAGCCACTGCGCCTGGCAGGAACCTTTTCTTTTTTAAATCAGAGTTATAATGTAGGAGGGGACTTAATTGCTACTTCGAGTGTGAAGTTTTTTTTAGCTAAGCTCCAGTTCTTGTTACCAGGTAGGTCCCTGGGCTTCTGAGGTATCAGATGCTTCAGGTCAGTAGTATGTGTTTGTTCGATTAGTTACTATAGCAGTTGATATTTGGACTACAAGTAATGATCATTATCCTTCTCTTCCTTGCCTGAGAAACAGAGCTGGGGAGATGCCGGACTCTGCCAGGTGGTGGTCAAAATTCGTTAGCCTCATTACTGATAGACACAGGATGCAGCGTGTGGTTTGGGGTTTAAAGCAAGTGGGCTTGCTGAGCTTCACCCCTGAGTTTGAGAGGCTTACCTGCCATGGCACAGACATGGTTGGACAAGCCTCTCAGATGGGGGACTGCCTCTTAGAGGAGGAAAGAGCTGAAAGTCAGTGCTCTGCAGATAAGCAGATCCCAAATGGAGAGGAGAGAGAAAGGGATCAGCTGAGCAAACTCTGTTTCTTCTCCTGAATTCCTTAATCTGATCGGTGATTGTCCCTCCCACAAGGAGTGAAGGAGCGGGAGAGAGGTCAGGAGTGCTATGCCTACTGGAGCTCCCTCCGCATGGTTGTGTGAAACATAGGAATAGGATGTTCTCCAGCAGTACTGATTGTGAGAGGGGAGGTAGCTGCAAATTTGCTATAAGAACCTTTTGTTTCTATCAGATTCTGCTGATCTTTACATCTGCCTTTGTTTAGGAACATAGGCTGCTTTGGGTTGGAGTATGGGACAGCTATTTTGGCATTACTGAAATCTGCACTTAGAGGCAAGAGTCAGACACTGTCAACTTTTATTTTATTTATTTTTTGAGACAGGTTCCTGCTGTGTCACCCAGGTTGGAGTGCAGTGGCGCGATCTCGCCTTACTGCAGCCTCGACCTCTTGGGCTCAAGCAGTCCTCCTGCCTTGGCCTCCCAAAATTTTGGGATGGGATTATAGGTGTGAGCCACAGTGCCCAGTCGCTGTCAACCTTTAGAACCATGGGATATGGTAGGCTGTTTTGGAGAAAAAGGGACTCAATTTCTGATCTGTGGATATTGGTTGGAGGGGCACAGTAAAGGGCTAACATTGGGTGACAACTCTATAACCATCCCATTGAACTTGAGAAAGACATCTTGGGCATCAGCCAGCTGAAGCCTCTAATGTACAGATGTGGAAGTGGAGTTCTGGAGAGGTGATGTGATTTCTTACGTCTCCAGCAGGTGTGTAGCAGATCATGAACTTGATCTTGAGTTTCAGATATTGTCCAATCTCATGTTCTTTGTACTTTACACTCTGTCGTCTCCCTGTTTACCTGCTTCCAATCTGGGGAAAAGCACCAAGTTGGATAGAGAGTAGACACAAAAATGCCTGTGCAGTAGTTCTCACCAACTGGCTGCTGCTGCTGGAGTTGCTTCTCCTGCCTCTTCACCCTCCCTCCTCTGAGCCTGAGGCTCTGCTGCTGCCTGGGATGGATTTGGGAAACACTGGGAGGAAGAAGGGCAATAGAGCCACGTCCCTGAAGTAACTTTACTCATTCAATCAATACAACGGTTAACAAATATTTGGCATTCCCCTGTGGAGAGGGGTGGGTAGACCCTTCAAAAGGAATTGATAGGTGCTAGCTCTTTGCTTCAGGAAAGAGTTTCAACTCCAAAGCTATTGAACAACTGCCAGCTTTGAGGATAACCATCCTGCCAGTCTAGTGAAGCTGTAATTCACTAAGCATTCTAAAGATCTTGTTCGTCTGCAAAAGGAACTGTAGCAATGTCTGGATCTTCAGGAATATTCCCTGAGACCTGGGGTCTGATTTGGCCAAACCAGGACATTTCTCCACCATCCTTCCATCCATCTATTACTTGAGCCAACTTTAACTGAGCCTGCTCTGTGTCAGGTACAGGGTGAGGCTCCGAGGAGAAAATGGGAACTAAAACTCAACCTCTGCCCTCAAGTTGTCACAGTTGAGGGTAGGGAGACAGAAGGCATGAAATCACCAGCTGCAGGACTGACTTGTCTTTATTACAGCTCTGGCCTCTGGTCTCGAATTACTTCCTTCTCCTGATCCCTGACAGCAGCTAACTTCCAGGCAAGGTGGGCATGTTGCGGGCAGCTTTGCTTGGGAGATAGGGCTGGGGTGCTTTCCCCCTTGAGTAGTGGTCTGGGTCTCCTTGTGCCGCAGCTCCTTGGCACATGCAGCACCTGTCGACCTGGCATGGAATCTTTCCAGTGAGTTTTCTTTTCTTTTTTTTTTTTTTTTGGAGACAGAGTTTTTTGCTCTTGTTGCCCAGGCTGGAGTGCAATGGCACGATCTCGGCTCACTGCAACCTCCGCCTCCCGGGTTCAAGCAATTCTCCTGCCTCAGCCTCCCGAGTAGCTGGGATTACAGGAGTGCGCCACCATGCCCAGCTAATTTTGTAGTTTTAGTAGAGACAGGGTTTCACCATGTTGATCAGGCTGGTCTCGAACTCCTGACCTCAGGTGATCCGCCTGCCTCAGCCTCCCAAAGTGCTGGGATTACAGGCTCCAGTGACTTTTCAAGCACTGTGCCTCTAGACCCACTTTTGCTGCTTTCGTTTGTCATCACGGAATGTTTGCCTGAGAGTGTTCTGCATAGAGGAGGAGAGAAATTGAATCCTTGCTATCGTGGTGACTGGCTTTCTCGGAGTTTGTGATAATTTCTGCAGGAGCATGAGCTGCGTTTAATTTGCTCTGGTTGGGTCATCTAAGGACCAGTTCTTTGGAATTAGGGAGATAGAGTCTGCGAGTCTAGCACCTCCTTTTTAGCTTTCTGAATACTGCATAGAAATCTGTGCAGTTTTCCGCAGTGGCCCTGACCTCAAAACCATTTTGATTCCTGGAGAATTCCATAGGAGTAGGTTCTTGAGCCTTGGTGTGGTCTGGGGAGAAACTTGGTAGGGTCTATGGCCATCAGCGGGAGTCCTGGGGGTAAATGTCGTGGGCCTGGGAGAAAATGTATTCTCCCTGGAGATTGGGCTCACCGTGTGGTGGCTTCTCTGTAGGTACTAGGCAATCAGGGAAATGCCAGTGACCCTCTCAATTAGTCCAGACTAGTTAGTTACCTAGGGGCCATGGCCAATGCCAGCATTTTATTTTTCCATATCTGTATACAGCTTGTATTTTTGAAAATGGGAAGTATTTAAGACCTAAGACAAAGTATAAAAAATAATTCAGTGATCACCCTCATGCTTATTGCCGAGCTTCAGAAATATACTTACCCATGCAGTTGTACCAGTGGATACTTCTTCCCTGACTCCAGCTTTCTTCCTGCATATCCAGAATTAAGCAGTATTTTGAATTCGTTGTTTATTATTCCCATGCACTTCTTTATAACCAAAACTATTCAGGTATTTCTGTGATATTTTTCATCCTGTCGACACTTCTGCCTTTACTTGGCTTTGTTCTAAGCAAAAATATCTGTGAAATTACAGGTTTGATTTTCTCTCTCTCTGTCTGTCTAAATGCATATGCAAATAAATATTCTAGGTACCAGCTGAAATTGCCCCTTGTACCACCCTTTGCATACCATCGCTGCTGCGGGGTCGTGCTTTGAGAAACGAGGCTGCAGCATCTGTAGCAGATGTTGGGCTGTGCCCTGGCTTGCACCCACTCTTGCCTTGATCTTTACCCTGCTGTTTTTGGCTCCTCTCTTTCCAGCGCTTCTCTTTTCCTAGCTCACACTGTTTATCTCCTGAGGCTGCTTTAGGATTGAAGATACCTGATGTGATGGTATTTGCTGCTGTGGTTCTAAAGCAGTGATCTTTTCTTTCCAAAGGCCACAGCTATAATGAAACAAAACAACCCCCTGGGTTTTTGGTGGTATGAGCCTGTTGCTGTGTACAGGGCATCTTTCCGTTCTGATCAGCATACAGTTCCTCTCGCGTGTGTGTCTGTAGCTCCCTCACCTACGTGGGCTGCCTGGAGACGCGGATGAGCTTCCTGCTCCTGCAGAGCCGCCCTCCACTTGCCCCTACCACCGAGTTCTACAGGGTGAGTGGAGCAGGCAGAACACTGGGCTCCCCAGAGATGGTCCTGCATTGAGGACCTGCACTTCTAGCAAGGCCCTCTGTGGGGCAGGAGCTGGAGTAACCCTGGTTTCAGCCTGCCCTTGCCCATCTCAGACCCTATCCAAGACCAACCCAGGCTGGGCTTTTCATTGCTGATTGCTTTTCCCACTGAAAACCTCCAGCAGTTTTCCGACCTGCCCTGGACTGGGTGCTTCTGAGCTGTTTCCACCTCTGCTAGAAATGAATGAGGCAACATGATGAGAGTTTCGGGGTAAGCATAAGCTAGGACTTCCCTGTGGCTGAGGCAGTTTAGTACTGGAGTATGCTGAAGTGTCCTTGGTCTGCACTTGTTAGTTACCTAGGGACCATGGCCAATACCAGCATTTTATTTTTCCGTATCTGTATACAGCTTGTATTTTTTAAAATGTGAACCGTTTAAGACCTAAGACAAAGTGTAAAAAATAATGCAGTGATCACCCTCATGCTCATTGCCCAGCTTCAGAAATAATACTTACCCATGCAGTTGTATGTAGCCTGTGAGTACTTCCCTGACTCCAGACATCTTCCTGCATAACCAGAATTAAGGAGTATTTTGAATTCATTGTTTATCATTCCCATGTAACAAAGCCACATGTCCTGCACTCAGGACAGCTATGAAGTCTGTATGTAGAGAGCAGCTTTCCTGAAACAGAAGAGATTTTATGTCTGGCGTTGAGGTGGGAATGGAAGAGCCCCTAGGTGGTTCCCAACCTGTCAGACAATCAGTCACCTGGGGAATCTTATAAAGCACAGATTCCTTGGTCCCATACACTACAAATGTATTGTTGGTGATTCTGAGGTAAGGCCTGGAAAGCCTCACTCTGGTGTCCAGGCTGGCGTATAGTGGCGTGATCATGGCTGACTGCATCACTGCAGCCTCTGCCTCTTGAGCTCAGTTGATCCTCCCATCTTGGCCTCTCCAACAGCTGGGACTGCAGGCTTGTACCACCACACCTGGCTAATTTTTGTATTTTTTGTAGAGACGAGGGTTTACCATGTTACCCAGGCTGGTTTCAAACTCCTGGGCTCAAACAGTCCCCCTGCTTCAGCTTCCCAAAGTGTATGAGCATGGCCAAAAGCCATATTTTTAACGAGTTCATCAGGTAGGCTTCTACTAAGGTTTGAATGGGTCTCTTAAAGTTCACATTTTAGAAACTTCATCTGCAAAGCAATAGTGTTGAGAAGTAGGACCTCCAGGAGGTAATTAGGTCATAAGGGCTCTGCCCTCATGAATGGATTAATGCTGTTATCGTGGGAATGGGTTCCCTCTCTGTCTCCACCCCCAACCCCCGCCCTTTCATGGACTCTCTCCCTCTTCCACCTTCCACCATGGGATGACCCAGCAAGAAGGCCCTTGCCAGGTGCGGGTCTCTTGGTCATGGGCTTCCCAGCCCCTAGAACTATTAAAAAAAAATTTTTTTTTAAATGATTCAGTCTTGAGCATTTTGTTATAGCAGCACAAATGGATGAAGATGTCTTCTGCTGCACTGTACTTAGGAGTCTCTGTTATCTCGTCTAATTCTCACAGAAGCCCTGTGAGATACCATTGTTATCATCCCTGTTTTACAGATGAAGAAACTGATGAACAGATAGATGGAGTGACTTGTTCAAGGGTCCACAGCTAGCAAGCAGGTGTATTAATTTCCTGTGATTGCCATAACAAATTACCATAAATTGGGTGGTTTAAGGCAATAGAAGTTTATTCTCCCACAGTTCTTGAGGCCAGACACCCAAAATCAAAGTGCCCTCAGGACCACTCTGCTGGTGGGAAGCGTTCTAGGGAAGAACCCTTCTTTGCCTCTTCTGAGGGCACCAGGCATTCCTGTGGCTGCATCACTGCAATCTCTGCCTATACCTCCTCTTTTTTATTTGAGAGAGAGTCTTGGTCTGTCACCAAGGCTGGAGTGCAATGGCATGATCTTGGATCACTGCAACTTCTGACCCTCAGATTCAAGCGATTCTCCTGCCTCAGCCTCCTGAATAGCTGGGATTACAGCTGCCTGCCACCTTGCCTGGCTAATTTTTTGTACTTTTAGTGGAGACAGGGTTTCACCATATTTGCCAGGCTGGTCTCGAACTCCTGAACTCAGGTGATCCACCTGCCTTGCCTCCCAAAATGCTGGGATTACAGGCATGAGCCACCATGCTTGGCCTGACTCCTCTTTTTAATAAGGACAAGTGTCATTAGATTTAGGATCTACCTGGGCAGTCCAGGATGATCTCATCTTAAATTTTTTTTTTTTTTTTTTGAGACAGTCTTGCTCTGTTGCTCAGGCTTTAGTGAAGTGGCATGATCTTTTCTGCCTCCTGGGTTCAAGTGATTCTCCTGCCTCAGCCTCCTAAGTAGTTGGGATTACAGGAATGCACCACCATGCCTGGCTAATTTTTGTATTTTTTGTAGAGGTGTAGTTTTGCCATGTTGGCCAGGTGGGTCTTCAACTTCTGGGCTCAAGTGACCTGCCCGCCTTGGCCTCCCAAAGTGCTGAGATTACAGGTGTGAGCTACCATGCCCAACCTCATCCTAAAAATTCTTATTTATATCTGCAAAGACCCTTTTTTCTGAATAAGGTTACAGTCACAGGTTCCAGGGATTAGGACATGCACATTGTTTTGGGGGCCACCTTTCAACCTGCTACAGGAACTTAGGTTTCATCCCAAATGGTGCAGTTCCTCAGGCTGTGCCTAGAACCACTCTACTCCCTGGCTCACTAATCTGGACTGGATGAGCTCCCGGGGTTCCTCTAGGCCATGGTCCATACAGCATGGGATTGTGTGTTGGATCAGGGCATTTGAGCCATTTGTCAAGCCTTGAGACATCAGTGTGTTTTTCTCCACCTCTCTCCCATCCCCTTAGCCCTCTGCAGTTTCTCCTGAATCCCTTTGGTCTGTTCCTCTTGGACTCAGAAAATTCCCACACATTAGCATGTTCATGAAGTGAGGCTGCAGGTGCCGTAAGGACAGACTCATACTAGCTTGGATGAGTGTGTGTCTTGGCTGGGCGAGATGGCTCACACCTGTAATCCTAGCACTTTGGGAGGCCGAGGCAGGCAGATCATGAGGTCAGGAGTTTGAGACCAGCCTAACCAACATGGTAAAACCCCGTCTCTACCAAAAATACAAAAAAATTAGCCAGGCATGGTGGTGCATGCCTGTAATCCCAGCTACTCAGGAGGCTGAGGCAGGAGAATCACTTGAACCTGGGAGGTGGAGGTTGTAGTGAGCCAAGATGATGCCACTACCCTCCAGCCTGGGCAACAGAGCAAGACTCCCATCTCAAGAAAGAAAAAAATAAAGAGATGTGTTTCTCTTGCCTCAGTGGCTACATCTCCAAAATGGGAATCACTGGAATAGCAGGGCTAGATAGAAGGCTGTAATATAACTAATAAAATTGATGGAAGGTACTCCGCAGCTGTAAGGGTGATCAAGATGCTTGTTAACAGCAGTAATAATCTAATAGCCTGTTCTTGATTTCCTACTTATGACTGTCTTGGCCCCAAGCAGCTATTTTCTACCAGCTTAAAATCCACTCAGCTCTCTTCCTTTCACTGAATAAAACTACCCTCAAAGCTCTTGCCTGTTACAGCAAGACTTTTTAATAGACTTTTCCTTGTAGAACCATGAGACATATGTCCAATTAACGGAATAACTTCACTTAAATATACAGATAAACTGTTGACTGATAACAGCAGGACATATGTGAGGCTAATTTAAGGCAAGGTGGTTCAGGAACTGGGGTGCTGTTCTCCTGTATCCTCAATCTCTCTTTAAACTAATCTTCCCCTTCAACTTATTATTATTATTATTTTTGACACTGGGTGTCCCTCTTGTTGCTCAGGTTGGAGTGCAGTGGAACAATCATGGCTCACTGCAGCCTGGATTTCCCAGGCTCAGGTGATTCTCCCACTTCAGCCTCCCAGGTACTTGGGACTACAGGCATGTGTTTGCATGCCTGGCTAATTTTTTGTTTGTTTATTTATTTTTTAGAGATGGGGTTTCACCATGTTGGTCAGGCTGGTCTTGAACTCCTGACCTCAGGTGATCCACCCCTCTAAGCCTCCCAAACTGCTGGGATTACAAGCATGAGCCACCATGCCCAGCCTATTTATTTATTTGTTTATTTATTTTTGAGATGGAGTTTTGCTCTTATTGCCCAGGCTGGAGTGCAATGCCGCAATCTTGGCTCACTGCAACCTCCGCCTCCTGGGCTCAAGTGATTCTCCTGCCTCCGCCTCCCGAGTAGCTGGGATTACAGGCCTACACCACCACGCCTGGCTAATTTTTATATTTTTAGTAGAGACGAGGTTTCTCCATGTTGGTCAGGCTGGTCTTGAATTCCCGACCTCAGGCAATCCACCTGCCTCGGCCTCCCAAAGTGCTGGGATTACAGGCATGAGCCACCACGCCCGGCCGAGTTTTTTGTATTTGTAGTAAAGATGGGGTTTTACCATGTTGCCTAGGTTGGTTTCTTCCTAGGCTCCAGTGATCCACCTGCCTTGGCCTATTAAAGTGCTGGGATTACAGTCGTGAACCACTGCACCTGGCCCCCCTCCAGCTTTTTACTTGTGGGAAAGATCTTTATTCCCCAACACATTATGGAATGAAGAGGGATGTCTCTCTGCGGTGCCTGGTCACAATGCAGAGTATCTAAGCCACTATTCATTCAGCCAGTTGTTCAATGATATTTAGTAAATGCCTACTATGTGCCAGGCACTGTGTGGGGTGCTGGGTATAAATGGTCTGTTCTTGGGAGGACAAGAGGTAAATCACAATGATGGAACTTACAAACACATCTGCTCCAGGAGGATAGGGGACTTGTTTTGTATTGCTTGCTGCTGTGTCTGCAGCGCTAAGAACAGTAATTGACACACAGTGGTCTCAGTGTATGCTTTTCAGGGAATCAATGTGGTAAGTAAACAAGGTCATTTCAACTCTTGCTGAGTGCCCTAAAGGAGATAAATGTAGTCATGGGATAAAGAGTGGCTGTGGAAGAGGCTGTGGAAGGGCTCTCTTGCATGAGGTTTTTCAGCTGAAACTGAAGAATGGTAAGAACTAGCAAGTGAAGGGCTGCAGGGAGACTGAGAGAGGAAGAGACAGGGCCTGTATGGGAATAGTACAAATGCAAATACTGGGCTCTGGCTGGACATGGGGAAGTCGGTCTCCCTTCCCATGGCCCTGCTGCCCCAACTTTCAAAGGATGGGCAGTTCCCAGGAAATGGCAAGCTGTGTGCTGGGGCATGCTCAGGATCTAGATAGGAGTGGGTGAGAGGTGCTGGCCGAGCTGTGCGCTCAGATTGCTGTGGCTATACTAGTCTAGGATGGGGCTGGATAACACTTGGCACCTGTGTGACCCCAACCTTCCCCATGCCTGTGTCAAGGCTGCCTGCAGGGACGGAGAGCGATGGCACAGTGCAGGCCTCCTCTTCCCGGTGCACTGGTTGCAGAGAGCAGCAGTAACAGCAGGTAGAAGCAGGGAGGCAGGGCCAGATGTGGTGGCTGGTATGTAATCCCAGCATCGGAGGCCGATGCAGGTGGATGACCTGAGATCAGGAGTTTGAGACCAGCCTGCGCAACATGGTGAAACTAAAAATACAAAAATTAGCCAGGCATGGTGGCACACACCTCCTCAGCTATTCGGGAGGCTGAGGCAGGAGAATCGCTTGAACCCAGGAGGTCAAGGCTGCAGCAAGCCAAGATTGCACCACTGCACTCCAGCCTGGGGGACAGAGTGAGACCCTGTCTCAAAAAAAAAAAAAAAAAGGAGGTAGGGGTAGGTAGAGTCGGGGTACCGGGGGCAGGGAATGATCAGCCAAGGAGATGGGACTGTGTAGAGCCGAATCTCCCAGTACACCTTCCTTTGTCCCATCAGACTTCACTTTCAAAACACAAATTCAAAAGTAATGAAGAATTTCAAGATGGCTACTGTATTAGTTTCCTATGACTTCTCTAACAAATGTTCACAAACATAGTGGTTTCACACAATACATTTATTCTCTTATAGTTCTGGAGGTCAGAATCCTGGAATGGTTCTCACTGGGAGAAAATTAAAATTGTCAGCTGAGTTGTGATTCTTCTGGAGGCTCTAGGGGAGAACTCTTTTCCTTTCTTTTTTTTCCAGCTTGTAGAGGCTGCCCACATTCCTTGGTTGATGGTCCCATTCCTCCATCTTCAAAGCCTGAAGCATCCGGCTAAGTCCTTCTCCCCCTTCCATCTCTCTGCTCCCTTCTGCCTTTCTCTTCCGCTTATAAAAGCCATGGTGATTAAACCAGGCCAATCTGAGAAATTCTGGATAATTTCACTATCCAGGTCAGCAGATTAAGAAATAAACTGGCTTACATCATAGAAGATGGAAAAAAAAATAAATAAATAAACTGGCTGTGTGTGGTGGCTCACACCTGTAATCCCAGCATTTTAGGAGGCCAAGGCAGGAGGATCATGTGAGTCCTGGAGTTTTAGACCAGCTGTAGTCCCAGCTACTTGGGAGAATGACGCAGGAAGATCATCTAAGCCCAGGAGTTTGAGGCTGTAGAGAGCTATGATTAAGAAGGTTTAAGCTATGATTAAGGGCACCATTGTACCCTAGCCTGGGTGACAGAGCGAGATCTTGTCTCTGTAAAGCAATCAAACACATCATACAAACAAAAAATTTGTCAATTTTTCATTATTTTTTTCACTGACAAATTTAAGCAAATTATAGAAATCGTGGCATTTCACCTGTAATTGCACTGTGCATCTCTGACAACTGATGTTTTTCTGTTATCACAATGTGATTATCTCAGCTAATGATATTAACAAGAGTTCTTTAATTTCATCTAATATCTATGTATGTTCACTTGTCCCTCAAATGCGCTGCCTGTTGGTCTTCACATTGCCCCTGAGCTTTGTGCCTATTTTAGCTCTCTCTCAGAGATTAGAGTGAGGCCTCCTTCCCTGTATCTTTCAGGGTATTTTTCTTTTCTTTCTTTCTTTTTGTTTTTTTTTTGTGATGAAGTCTTACTCTGTCACACAGGCTGGAGTGCAATAGTGTGATCTCAGCTTACTGCACCCTCTCCCTCCCGGGTTCAAGTGATCCCCCTGCCTCAGTCTGCCAGGTAGCTGGGATTACAGGTGTACACCACCATGCCCAGCTAATTTCTGTGTTTTTAGTAGAGACAGGTTTCACCATTTTGGCTAGGCTGGTCTCAAACTCCTGACCTCAAGTGACCCACCCACCTTGGCCTCTCAAAGTACCGGGATTACAGGTCTGAGCCACCACACCTGGCCAAGGGTATTTTTCTTTTCTTTTCTTTTCTTTGAGACCAGGTCCAGGCTGGAGTGCTGTGGCTCACTGCAGCCTCCATCTCCTGGGCTCAAGTGATTCTCCTGCCTCAGCCTCCTGAGTAGCCGGGATCACAGGTGTATGCCACTACTCCTAACTAATTTAAAAATATTTTGTAGACATGGGGTTGTACTAAGTTGCCCAGGTTGTACTAAGTGGTCTCAAATTCCTGGCTTCAAGTGATTCTCCCGTCTCAGACTCTAAAAGTGCTAGGATCACAGGCATGAGAAACCTTGTCTGGCCAGAGTTTGGTTTTCTATTCTTTCCCACCAGCCCCCAAGAGCCCAAGGCTGTGAGGAAATGAAAAAGACTCATGTACCCCATTCAGGCCCGTGGTCTGAGCAGGCGCGGTGGGGAAGGGAAGCAGGCTGGCTGCTGTATTCTGCTCGCAGCCTAACGCTTGTTTTTCTTGCCTGTAATTGCCATTCCAGAGATGCCCTCACTCTTCTAGCCACAGAACAACTGTTGAGAACAAATTAATTATGCATCTTCTCAGTGTGTGTGATTAAGGGGCAGATGGAGGGAAGAGTTCTCTTCAGCTTTTCTGGCAACTGGGTTCCCAAATGGATGCGTTCCAGACCAAGGAGTACGTGTCCTGAGCTCCTGTGGGCATCTGGGTTTGTCTGTGTGGTGGCAGGCTCGCTCACCGCAGGCGGAGTCACAGGTTGCCAGTAATAATATTATTAATCCCTTAAATTTGCAGCTCATTTGCTGTTTGCTGAGGGCTTGCACAGTCACATCAGCTCATTTGTTGGGATTTCAGGCATGCTGGAACAACTTTCTTTGCTTAATTCTTCCCTAAATCATTATTGATGCTTGTAATTTCACCATTAGAAAGTAATTCCTTTGGCTTAAACTCTGTTCCTTATTAAAATACAAGTTTCCTTGGCAGCTGTGTAGTATGTTCTATTCATTAAGCTTTCTCAGCCACTAGCAACTGCCCTCTCCAGATACCCGCTTGTTCCACCTTCCTTTTAGGATGGTCTTCCCTGAAACAGAACTTAACATTTGTAACCTGTCCCATTTCAAAGAAATCTGCTCTAGGTTAGTTGGGCTGGCTAGAGACATATAAAGAAACATATAGAGACATATAAAGAAACTCCTGCCAGGATGCCAGTGACTGATCATATATTTTTTTCTTTTTTTTGGAGACAGAATCTCACCGTGTTGTCCAGGCTGGAGTGCAGTGGTGCGATCTTGGCTCACTGCAACCTCTGCCTGAAGGTTGAAGCAATTGGGTTCAAGCAATTCTTGTACCTCAGCCTCCCAAGTAGCCGGGACTATAGGCATGTGCCACCATGCCTGGCTAATTATTTTTGTATTTTAGTAGAGATGGGGTTTCACCATGTTGGCCAGGCTTGTCTCGAACGCCTGAGCCAAGGCGATCCACCTCCCAGAGTGCTAGGATTACAGGTGTGAGCCACCGCGCCTGGTCTGATCATAATTTCTTATGTTAACACCTCTAGGGAATATTCTCATTTTTACCGGAACCTTCTGGAAACACAGTGCTTAATGCAAAGGAATCTGTGTCTCTTTATCCTATCATATCAGTGTCTTTGGCCTTAGCTCTCCCCTCTGTTGGACTCCCCTTAGAAAGGCAGTGTGGGGATCAGCCCTGTGAGGTCCACACTGAGAGCAGCCTCTGTCTGTTTAACTCAGTTTGGGCGTTAGCCCAGAGTGCAGTTCACTGGGGCAGGGGAGAAAGTGGAGTTGACCACATAGTTGATGGTGTGACATAATGTCCATCTTCCAGAAGGAGAGAAGGAAGACTGAGGCATAGAGACAACAATCTACTTGGAGTTAGGGCTAGAATTGAAATTTTGTCTTCAGAACCCCAGTAACAGAGTTGTAGGTTTTTAGTCAGAAGACACTTTAGAAACATCTAGCTCTTGCAAATCAACAGGAAGTAAATGTATTTTAAAATTAAAAAAAAAAAAAAAAAACACCTAGCTCTGGGAAAGCAAAGACCGGTTGATTTGTAGTGGTTGTCTGAGTGCAGGCTGGAGAATAAGCAAGTCGTCACCTGGACTCACTGAGTGCATGCTGTGGTTAATTAGTGATGTCTGATGTGTGCCATGAGTGCAGTCACAGAGGAGAGGCACATAGGCACTCACTTGCTATTCCTTACTCTGCTCAACCTCTCAACTTACAGATGAGCTGAGGTCCAAGAAGCTGAGATGAGTTGTTCAGGATTGCATAAGTAGGAGCAGTAATTGGGAGAATTATCCCAGAATCCAGGTCCCTTGAGTCTTGGTTCAAAACTTTTTCTTCTGAAGTGTATGGGTATTCTTTTTTTTTTTTTTTTTTTTGTGTATGGGTATTCTAAGAGATATTTCATTACGGTCTTGGAGTTAGACTGCCAGGGTTCAGATCCCAGCTCTGCCACTAATTAGCTGTGTGCCGTTGGCCAAGCCATTTAACGTTTCTGAGCCTTAACTGCTTAATCTTTAAACTATGTAGGATGGTTGTGGAATTAAATGAGAAAATACATGTATAAGGGCGTCAGAGAAGGTCCTAACACATAGTAAATACTTAATCCATTTTAGTAGCTCAATTAAAATGTTACTTTTTTTTCCCCTTTTTTTTTTCGAGACTGGGTCTTGCTCTGTCGCCTAGGCTGGAGTGCAGTGGTACAGTCTCAGCCCACTGCAACCTCTGCCACTTGAGTTCAAGCAGTTTTCCTGCCTCAGCCTCCCTGATAGCTGGGACTACAGGCACATGCATCACCACACCTGGCTAATTTTTGTATTTTTAGTAGAGATGGGGGTTTCACCATGTTGGCCAGGCTGGTCTTGAACCTGGCCTCAAGTGATCTGCTCACCTCAGCCTCCCAAAGTGTTAGGATTACAGGCATGAGCCACCGCGCCCAGCCAAAATGTTTCTTTTAAAGTTGCATTGTCTTTCTAGATTCATGGTGGACATAGACACAAAATCTTCCCCTGCTCACTTCCTCTGCAGTAACCCTCAGAGTTGCCCCTCAGAAATACCTGCTTCTCTTTCTTCCCCATGGTCTGCTCTGGAATCATTGGGTTTGAAGTGCTCCTGGAATTTGTAATTTCGTGATGAAAAGTCCCACAGGACTAATAACCAGGTATGAGATGGTGCTGGATCTGTTACTACCCGTGATTCTGGGCAGCTTTTTCACACTCCCTGGATGTTCATTTTGGTTTGGGTGTGTGATGCAGCCCTGGAGGCCTGGCTGTGGTCCCCAGGAACCAGCTGCCACATGGAGCCTCCCTTGGCCATTTTACTTAGTTGCTCCTCTGACAAGAACGTCACTATAGCACCTCCTTCTGACCGTCTCTGCTCCCCTAAGCCAATGTATCTTCTCCCACCCATCCTGAACCTCGTTTTTACACTAGACCTTAATAGCGGGTGCCAGCCCCCTCCTCACAGCTGTGTCTCCTATAGGCTTGGGAAGCAGAGCCTAGCCAGAGCCTGGATCCAAAGCTATGCTTTGGTGCTTACTTTTTTTATTTTTTTGAGACAGAGTCTTGCTCTGTTGCCAGACTGGAGTGCAGTGGCGCAGTCTTGGCTTACTGCAACCTCCACCTCCTGGGTTCAAGTGATTCTCCTGCCTAAGCCTCCCAAGCAGCTGGGATTACAGGCTCTTGCCACCATACCCAGCTAATTTTTGTATTTTTAGTAGATACGGGGTTTCACCATGTTGGCCAGGATGGTCTCGATCTGACTTTGTGATCTGCCCACCTCAGCCCTCTCCCCGTCTTAGTCCAGCCATGCAGGACTCTGGATAACAGTTCCCTTTGGGTAACCCTGAGGAGGATCCAGGGAAGTCTTGAGAAGCAGGAGGAGTCCATGACTGTCCTGGAAGCCAGGTCTGCAGTGATGGGGCTTTGATCCTTCCCCTGCCTGATTCAAGATGGGAGTATGGAGAGCTCTCTGGGTGTCTTGTGATGGGCCAGTGGCTCTCATTGAGTGAATCATCTGTGATTCCACATCCTGACTGGCTTTTGAGAAAAACCCCTGTTCTGGATCCTCCAACAGAGACCTTCCTGGGGTCTGCCCAGCTGATCTTTGCTGAGAAAGGGTGGAGTGGGGGCTAGTGGGAAGGAGGCCTTCCCACTAGGGAACGGTCAAGTCATTGTCCCCAACATTGGCAAGCTCTGTTGCTCTGGGCCTCTCATTGGGTCCCAGCCTCGTCTGGTTGCAACCTGGCCACGTCTAGGGTTGCTCCCCTGCTTTTTTCTTCTGTGGACCCAAAGCAGAACAGCTGATAATAGCCATGGAGCTGCTGCACGGGCAGAAGCCCCGTTCTTCTCCAAGAGAGGCTCAGACAAAAGGAAGATTTTGAGCCACACTGGGGGAAAGGAACTCCTTGCTCTGCCCTTCATTCTGGGATTTGGAAGGCAGCAGCATCACTTGTAAGAGGGGAGAGGCGTGGTGTAGAGAATGGGTCAGGGCAGGACAGGAGGAGGTAAGGGGAGGCAGGCTTGGGTCTAGGCTGAGAGGATTTTTGGCAGGTGAAAAGGAGAATGGTGTGGTGAGGCTATGGAGGTGCCATGCAAAGGCCTGGCGGCCAGGGATGGCACAAGAGAGAGCTGATCACTGGCTGGAGGGTAGAGAGTGAGGTGGGGAGGGTAAGAGATGAGGCCACAGGACAGCTGGGCTGCATCGTGTGGGCTTGTCAGGAGTTTAAAATTCATACTAGGTCAGGCATGGTGGCTCACGCCTGTAATCCCAGCACTTTGGGAGGCCAAGATGGGTGAATCACTTGAGGTCAGGCATTCAAGACCAGCCTGGCCAACATGGTGAAATCCCATCTTTACTAAAAATACAAAAATTAGCTGGACGTGATGGTGGGCACCTGTAATCCCAGCTACTTGGGAGGCTGAAGCATGAGAATTGCTTGAACCCAGGAGGTGGAGGTGGCAGTGAGCTGAGATCCTGCCACTGCCCTCCAGCCTGGGTGATGGAGTGAGACTCCATCTCAAACCAACGAAAAAAACCCACTTCATAGTAGGGGCAGTGAGGCAGTGAGGACGTTTGAAGGGTTATCATTGAAGATTGCTTTCCTCTTCCCACTGTGGCCAGTGTGCTGTTCTTCCTGGCCCTGCCTCGTTGGGCTGCACAGCCTGCTAGCGTGGTCTGGTTGCTGTCATCAGAGACCGCATGCTTCCTGGCCTTCCCTGGCCTCCTCCCAATGATTCCCAATCTCTGTTTATACAACAAGGCCTTCCAGATCTCTGTGTGTGTTCATGAATTTGTTCCTAATCTCAGAGTTTGTTTGCTGGTTTACTGGAATAGCTCCCAGGAGCCCAGATGTGGCCAGAGCCATGGTGGCCATGTGGCCCAACACTGACACTTAGCTAGGACTCAGGTGGGGACTTGGGTGGGTGGGCATTGTGAGGAACTGCGGAGGGCAACACTGAGGGCGCCATAGCAGGCACTGGCCACTTGGATATCTTTCTTTTTCTTTTAAAAAATTTAAAAAATAAATAGAGATGGGGGTCTCGTTATGCTGACAAGGCTGTTCTTGAACTCCTGGCCACAAGCAGTCCTTCCATCTTGGCCTCTCAAAGTGCTGGGATTACAGGTGTGAGCCACTGTGCCCCGCCTGTATGTTTTTCTTCTAATTCATGAGGAATGTGTAACGGTGTGGATGGGTGGCAGAGTCTAGAGAAAGACAGATGTTTTGCAATGAGAAGACAATGTTTCAAACCCCGAATCTACTGTTTACCGGCTAAGTAACCTTGGCAAGACCTCTAACTTTTTAGAGCCCAAGTTCTTGCATCTGTGCAATGAGGAGAATGATAGTACTCATCTCAAGGGCTCTTACCTGGGTCAGGTGAGATAATGTGTGTGAAAGGTTTCATGCATTTTATTTTAATTAATTATTAATTAATTAATTATTTGAGATGGAGTTTTGCTTTGTTGCCCAGGCTGGAGTACAGTGGTGCAATCTCAGCTCACTGCAACCTCTGCCTTCTGGGTTTTTTTTTTTTTTTTTTTTTTAAAGCGTGAGATGGAGTCTCACTCTTTCACCCAGGCTGGAGTGCAGTGGTGTGTGGTCTCAGCTCACTGCAACCTCCACCTACTGGGTTGAAATGATTCTCCTGCTTCAGTCTCCCGAGTGGCTGTGATTACAGGTGCGCACCATCATGCTGGACTAATTTTTGTATTTTTAGTGGAGACAGAGTTTCACCATGTTGGCCAGGCTGGTCTTGAACTCTTGACCTCATGATCCAACCACCTCAACCTCCCAAAGTGTTGGGATTATAAGCGTGAACCACCGCACCTGGCCTCTAATTTACTTTTGATTCTTCTTTGCCCCATGAGTTCTTTAGAACTGTGTTATTTAGTTTCTTTCCTTTTTTTTTTTTTTTTTGAGATGGTCTCAGTTTGTTGTTGAGGCTGGAGTGCAGTGGCATGATGATGGCTCACTACAACCTTGACCTCCTGGGCTCAGGCAGTGCTCTCATCTCTCAGCTACTTGGGTATCTGGGGCTACAGGCGTTTATCACTATGCCTTGCTAATTTTTTTCATTTTTATGTTTTGTAAAGATGGGCTCTCACTATGTTGCCCAGGCTGGTCTTGAACTCCTGGCTTCACGTGATCCTCCTGCCTCAGCCTCCCTAAGTGCTAGGATTACAGGCATGAGCCACTGAGCTCGGCCTTCGTTTTCAACTATTTGGGAATTTTCCAAAGGTTTTGTTGTTGTTGATTTGTACTTTGGTTCCATTGCGGTCAGAGAATATATTTTATATATTTTGATCCTTTTACATTTATTGAGATTTGCTTTATGATTTAGAATGTGGTCTGTTGGCTGTGTGTGATGGCTCATGCCTGTAATCCCAGTGCTTTGAAAGACTCAGACAGGAGGATCACTTGAAGCCAGGAGATTGAGACCAGTCTGGACAACATAGTGAGACCCCAACTCTACAAAACATTTAAAAAAATTATCTGGGTGTGGTGGTGTGTGCTGGTAGTCCCAGCTACTGGCGAGGCCAAAACAGGAAAATCCCTTGAGGCCAAGAGTTCAAGGCTGCAGTAAACAATGATGGTGTCCCTATACTTTAGCCTAGGAGACACAGTAAATCCTTGTCTCAAAAAACAAACAAAAAGAATATGGTCTCTCTTGGTAGATGCTCCTTTTATACTTGAAAATAATGTATATTCTGCTGTTGTTGGACAGAGTGTTCTATAAATGCCAGTTCAGATGAATTAGTTGATAGTGTTCAAGTCTTTTATATCCTTACTCATTTTCTATCTGTTATATCATGTGTTGAGACAGATACTGAAATCTCTGCCTATAATGTGGAGTTTTTGGTTTCTCTTTGCAGTTCTGTTAGTTTTTTTGCTTCATGTATGTCGAAGCTCTGTTATTGGATACATAAATGTTTAGGATGGTATATCCTCTTGATGGCTTGGTCCCTTTATTGTTATGAAATGATTTTCTTTATCCGTGATAATCTTTTCTCTGAAATAAATTTTGTCTGCTATAATATAGCTGTTTCAGCTTTCTTTTGATTAGCATTGGCATGATATATCTTTCGTCATCCTTCTATTGGGTTGGTGCAAAATAATCTCTGTTTTTGCCGTTACTTTTAATGAAAACAGCAATTACTTTTGCAGCAACTCAATGCATTTAACCTATTTGTGTTTTTATATTTGAAGAACATTTCTTGTAGGAAGCATATATTTAGGTCTTTTTTTTTTTTTTTAAGACAGAGTTTCGCCCTTTCACCTAGGCTGGAGTGAAGTGGCACCATCTTGGCTCACTGCAACCTCCACCCCCAGGTTCAAGTGATTCTCCTGCCTCACCCTCCTGGGTAGCTAGGATTATAGATTCCTGCCACTATGCCTGGCTAATTTTTGTATTTTTAGTAGAGTTGAGAGTTCACCATGTTGCCCAGGTTGGTTTTAAACTCCTGACCTCAGGTGATCCTCCTGCCTTGGCTACTCAAAGTGCTGGGATTAAAAGTGTGAGCTACTGTGCCCAACCATATTTGGTTCTTTTTAAGATGAGTTTGAGAACCTCACTGTTAATTAGTGTGCTTAGGGATAATTGATAAGCTTGGATTTATGTCTTTGATCTAGCTATTTGTTTTCTATTTGTCCTATTTGCTCTATTCCTGTTTCCTTTCTTATGCCTTCTTTTGAATTGAGTATTTTTCATGGTTGCATTTTACCATCTTTGTTGACTTATGAGTTATAATTCTTTTTGTTATTTTAATGATTGCTTTAGTTTGTAGTATATATCTTGTCTATATTTAAGTGATATTATAGTACTTCACAGACTGTAAGAATCTTAAAATCGTATGCTTCCATTTCTTCTGAAGGTTTTTTTTTTTTTGAATGATTCAGTTCCCGTAGAGACTGCCAAAAGTTGCCAATGCCGCCTATATTTCAAGTCGTCATGGCAGAGTACTGGGAAAAGTTTTTAATTAGCAATAATTGCGCCTCAGATAGACCTCATTGGCTATGATACTGCCACTGCACAAAGCGTCTTCTCAAGGTTTATGCTGTTGATGTAATGCATGCTTTTATGTTATAAACACCACATTACATTGTTATTTTTGCTTAAGCAATCATTTATCTTTTTTCTTTTTTTTCACCATTCAGATCATTTATCTTTTAAAGAGACAAAATATAAAAAAAATTCTTGTGTATTTGCTCATAAAGTTGCTATTTCTGGTCTCTTTGTTCCCTTATATAGATGCATATTTTTATCTGTTTTCATTTTTCTTCTGCCGGATGAAGATTCTTTAACATCTCTTGTAGTGCAGGATATGAAATTCATTAGTTTTCCTATATCTGCAAAAGCTTTTTTACCTTTATTTTTGGAAGATTTTCTTTGCTGGGTATAGAATTCTTTGCTTTCAGAGATGTAGCTATATACTAACTTCTGCTTGTATTGTTCCCAGTGAAAAATCTGCCATCATTCTTTATTCTTTTGTCTGTATCTTTTTTCTCTGTATAAATTGTTTTAAAAAATTATGTAGCTTTCTTCATGTTTCTAGTGCTTGGACCTTGTTGAGGTCCTTGGATTTATTAGTTTATACATTAAAAAAATTTTTTTTTTTTTTTTTTTTGAGACGGAGTTTCGCTCTTGTTACCCAGGCTGGAGTGCAATGGCGCGATCTCGGCTCACCGCAACCTCCGCCTCCTGGGTTCAAGCAATTCTCCTGCCTCAGCCTCCCGAGTAGCTGGGACTACAGGCACATGCCACCATGCCCAGCTAATTTTTGTATTTTTTAGTAGAGACGGGGTTTCACCATGTTGACCAGGATGGTCTCGATCTCTTGACCTCGTGATCCACCCGCCTCGGCCTCCCAAAGTGCTGGGATTACAGGCGTGAGCCACCGCGCCCGGCCTAAAAAAATATTTAATTTGGCTGGGCTTGGTGGCTCACACCTGTAATCCCAGCACTTTGGGAGGCTGAGGCAGGTGGATCACGAGGTCAGGAGTTCAAAACCAGCCTGACCAACAAGGTGAAATGCTGTCTCTACTAAAAATACAAAAATTAGCTGGGCATGGTGGTGTGCACCTGTAATTGCAGCTACTTGGGAGAGTGAGGCAGGAGAATAGCTTGAACTGGGTAGACGGAAGTTGTAGTGAGCTGAGATCACACCACTGCGTGCCAACCTGAGCAGCAAAGTGAGAGTCTGTTTAAAAAAAAAATTAAATTAAATTTGCTGGGCATGGTGTCTGGCTCATGCCTGTAATCCCAGCACTTTGGGAAGCCAAGGCTGGCAGATCACCTGAGGTCAAGAGTTCAAGACCAGCCTGGCCAACATGGTGAAATCCCGTCTCTATTAAAATACAAAAATTAGCCAGACACGGTGGTAGGCACCTGTAATCCCAGCCACTTGGGACAGTGAGACAGGAGAATTGCTTGAACCCAGGAGGCGGAGGTTGCAGTGAGCCTAGATTGCACCATTGCACTCCAGCCTGGGCAACAGAGCGAGATTCTGTCTCAAAATTAAAAAAAAAAAAAATCAAATTTGAAAAAATGTCAGCCATTATATCTTTAAATATATCATATATATATATTTTGCACCATATCTCTTCTCTGTTGGGGTCTAGACTGGTTGAATTTGTCCCACAGTTGACTGATGTTCTTTTCAGTAAAAAATATTTTTACTTGTATGTGTTTCATTCTGAATAGATTCTGTTGCCAGGTTTTCATGTTCACTAATCTTTTTTTTTTTTTTTTTGAGAAGAAGTTTTGTTGTTCTTGCCCAGGCTGAAGTGCAATGGCATAATCTAGGCTCATTGCAACCTCTGGCTTCTGGGTTCAAGCAATCCTCCTCCCTCAGCCTCCTGAAGAGCTGGGATTATAGGTGCGCAACCACCATGCCTGGCTGATGTTTTGTATTTAGAAGAGACAGGGTTTCACCACCACATTGGTCAGGCTGGTCTTGAATTTCTGATCTCAGTTGATCCACCTGCCTTGGCCTCCCAAAGTGTTGGGATTAGCGGCATGAGCCACCATGCTCGGCCCAATAATCTTTTCTATATTTTATTTTATTTTTTTAGAGACAGGGTCTTGCCATGTCGCCCAGGCTGGTCTCGACATCTCCAGCTCAGGCAGTCATCCCCCTTCGCCTCCTAAAGTGCTGGGATTACAGACGTGAGACACTATGTCTGGCCTAATGTTTTAATGTTTTTTTTTTTCCTCCTGCAATGTCTGATCTGCCATTAATCTCATCTTGTGTGCTTTTCATCTCATGCATTACATTTTGAATATCTAAAAGTTGATAAGGTTCACTTTCTGTCTCTTATGTCATCCATATCTTGGCTCACTATAATCTCTGTCTCTTGGGCTGCCTTCACCTCCCAAGTAGCTGAGACTTCAGGCGCATGCCACTGTGTCTAGCTAGTTGTTGTATTTTTTGTAGAGATGGGGTTTTGGTATGTTGCCGAGGCCAGTTTTAAACTCCTAAGCTCAGGTGATCTGCCTGTCTTGGCCTCCCAAAGTGCTGAGATTACTGGTGAGAGCCACCATGCCCAGGATTGTGCTTCTATTTTTAGGGTTGTGGGTACTTTTGTATTCTTATATATCTTGAGCTTTGTTCTGGGGCACCATTAAGTTACTTAGAAGTAATTTGCTTTTTTTTTAGATCTTGCTTTTAATATTTGTTAGATGGGAATGGAACAGTATTTGTTTTTGGATATATACCATTACTGATGCAAGGCTTTCTGGGTATTGCAACAAATGTCCCATGGATTCTGAGATTTTTTCAGTTTGGCTGGTGGAAATAGGCCCTGTGTGAATGTTGGGTATCATGAATCCTAATCTTTTTGGGTTCCTTTTCCTGGACTCAGGCAATTTTTGGATATGCATGTGCTGATTAGTACTCAACTGTGTATGAGGTGGGCTCTTTGCAGATCTTTAGTGTTCTTTCTTTTACACTTTCCTCTTCACTACTCTGTCCTTTGAACTCTTCTGGACTGTCAGCTCCATCTCCTCAACTCGAGGAGTCATCTGGTCACTGCCTGGCTTCCCCTCCCTGCCACGTCAGCCTGGAAAATCCCAGTGCAGTGAACGGGGGCATTCATCATGTTCACCTTGTTTCTTTTTCATCTCTCAGGAGTCACTTGTTCTTCCTTGTCTAATGTCCAGTGTCTTGAAAACCATTTGTTTTATATATGTTGTCCAGTTTTTTCAGATGGGAAGGTAATTTTAGTCCCTGTTTTGGATGAAATGTCAAGGCTGACATCATGATTTATGGCCTAAAAAACTCCAAGTTTAGCGTTGCCATTTCCTAAAATGGGGAAGAATGTGGGAAGAACAGGTTTGGTGTTGGTGGGAGTGGTGGGAAAGTCAGGGTAAGTTTGAAGAGCCTGTTGGATATTGGAGTAACTGACATCACAAAGGCAGTTGGAATCACCAAGCCCCAGTTGGAGGTGAGGTCTGGACAGGAGATACACATCTGTATGTCATCAATGTGTGGATGGTATTTACAGCCGTGATACTGGATGAGATCCCCAAGGGAATATAGCTAGAGTATTGGATTAATTCCGTTTTTTATTTTCTGTATTTTCTGGTGCTTAGACATCTTGAGGTTTTGCTGGCATTGGAGGGACTGCTCCTCCCAGGGTCAACTAATTCCTAGAGATAGGTAGCAGCTCTCTTGGGAGTGTTTTTTTTTTTTTTTGTTTGTTT
>PVKV010019149.1:0-42912 GCA_004027835.1 Alouatta palliata
CAAGAGATCGAGACCATCCTGGTCAACATGGTGAAACCCCGTCTCTACTAAAAATACAAAAAAAATTAGCTGGGCATGGTGGCACGTGCCTGTAGTCCCAGCTACTCGGGAGGCTGAGGCAGGAGAATTGCTTGAACCCAGGAGGCGGAGGTTGCGATGAGCCGAGATCGTGCCATTGCACTCCAGCCTGGGTAACAAGAGCGAAACTCCGTTTCAAAAAAAAAAAAAAAAAAAGAAATAAAGTCACATATTGGTCAGGAAGTGAGAAGGGTCCTGTATTTCTCCAGAATGTCAGGATGAGTAATGAACAAAAACCCACCCATAGCTGTCAGGCCTGATCTTGGCAGCAACACTCAGTTTGGAGGAACTGGAGGTTGGGGCCATTGTTTGGCTGAGCCTTTATTCCAGAAGCCTGAGTGGGCGTCAGGAAATAAGGGTGAGTTCTTGAGATGGGTGCTTTGAATCATGTTTTGTCACTTGAACAAAAATAATAGTAAGGAGCCCATTCATAAAAACAACAATATCATTTTCTTCAGACATGTACTTTGTAACACTTCCTTTGTCAACTGAATAATTCTACGTCTGTGACAGAATCCCGAAGACAGAATCATAGCAACACTGGCACATTCAATTCTTCTTATTATTTTATTTTTGAGATGGAGTCTTGCTCTGTCACCCAGACTGGAGTGCAGTGGCACGATCGTGGCTCACTGCAACTTCTGCCTCCTGGGTTCAAGTGATTCTTCTGCCTCAGCTTCCCAAGTGGCTGGGATTACAGGTGAGCGCCACCATGCCTGGCTAATTTTTTGTATTTTTAGTAGAAACAGGGTGTCACCATATTGGCCAGGCTGGTCTCAAACTCCTGACCTCATGATCCACCCTCCTCGGCCTCCCAAAGTGCTGGGATTATAGGCATGAGTCACCACGCCCAGCCCCATTTCTTCTTATAACTGACAATATTGGACACACTATGTGGACTGGGGGCCATACTGTGCACTGAGCACTCTCTAAACACCACTTCATGTCATCCTCACAGTAATCAGGTGCAGAAGACATTATCAATATTCACATCCTACAGCTGTAGCAACAGATGCATGACGAGCCAACCAACCTGCTCAAAGGCTAACAGGAGCAAGGGGCAGAGCCTATGCTCTAACTGGGGACCATTCGGGGCCAGTCCTGAATCCACAACCCCCTTGCACTACTGCCTCTTAAAGGGCTTCCCTTCAGAAAACTTGGCTGTTTTTCACAGACAGCAGTATCATCAGCTCCACTTGAGGATGAAAGAAACTTTGGCTGCTTAATTCCACCCTCTACCCCCACTTTAGGAGGAGTCTCTCCTTCCTCTGAATTTCCTTAGTACTTTCTGTTTCTCTCTTAAGAAACTTACCCTTAGGCCGGGCGTGGTGGCTCACACCTGTAATCCAAGCACTTTGGAGGCCAAGGCAGGCAGATCACCTGAGGTCAGGAGTTCAAGACCAGCCTGACCAACGTGGTGAAACCCCATCCTAAAAAAAAAAAAAAAGAAAGAAAGAAAGAAACTTAACCTTTTCTCCTTTGACACATATTTTTTTGGGGCAGGTCTAATTCCCCTAGAATCTGCTAGAATCCTAACTTCTTTTTTTTGTTTTAAGACAGGGTTTCACCATGTTGGTCAGGCTGGTCTTGAACTCCCAGCCTCAGGTGATCCGCCCGCCTTGGCCTCCAAAGTGCTTGGATTACAGGCATGAACCACCACACCCAGTCGAATCCTAACTTCTTAAGGAAAAGATCTGTGTCTAATGTAGCAGCATTTTGTACATATTATGAGATACTTATTAAAATAAGGAAATCTATAAACAAACCCCAAAACTATTATTGGATGTTTACCATATGCTAGGTAATATTCTGCTTTATTATATTTACTTATTTATCTTTGTAGAGATGGGGGTCTCACTATGCCCAGGTTGGTTCTGAACTCCTGATCTCAAGTGATCTGCCTGCCTTGGCCTCCCAAAGTGTTGGGATTATAGGTGTGAGCTCCCATGTCTGGCTGTATTCTAACTGCTTTATATAATTACCTCATTTAATCCCATAAGGATCTCTATGAGGTTGGTATCATTATTGTCCCCTCGTGACACATGAGAAAATCACAGACACAGATTGATTAACTTGTTTGGATGAAATGTTAGTCCATTTTGCACTGCTATAAGGGAATACCTGAGACTGAATAATTTATGAAGAAAAGAGGTTTACTTGGCTCACGGTTCTGCAGACTATGTAAGCATGGCTCACGCCTGTATTTACTTTCCTTTTTTTATTTTTTATTTTTATATTTCTTTTTTTTTTACTTTCTTTTTTTATTTATTTTTATTTTTTATTTTTATATTTCGGCTCATGCCTGTAATCCCAGCACTCTGGGAGGCCAAGGCAGGTGGATCACGAGGTAAAGAGATCGAGACCATCCTGGTCAACATGGTGAAACTCCATCTTTACTAAAAATACAAAAATTAGCTGGGCGTGGTGGCATGTGCCTGTAGTCCCAGCTACTTGGGAGGCTGAGGCAGACCAATCGCTTGAACCCGGGAGGTGGAGGATGTAGTGAGCCAAGATCACACCACTGCACGCCAGCCTGGCAAAAGAGCAAGACTCCGGCTCAAAAAAAAAAAGGCATGGTGCCAGCATCTGCTTCTGGTGAGGCCTTAGGAAAGGGGAGCCGAAATGTCGCATGGCAAGAGAGGGAGCAAGTGTAAGAGGGAGAAGTGCCAGGCTCTTTTTAAACAACCAGGGCCAGGCATGGTGGCTCATGCCTGTAATCCCACCACTTTGGAAGGCCCAAGGCAGGTGGATCACCTGAGGTTAGGAGTTCAAGACCAGCCTTGCCAATGTGGTGAAACCCTATCTCTACTAAAAATACAAAAATTAGCCTGGCGTGATGGTGCACCCATGCAGTCGCAGCTACTCAGGAGGCTGAGGCAGGAGAACTGCTTGAACCTGGGAGGCAGAGGTTGCAGTGAGCTGAAATCAAACCACAGCATTCCAGCCTGGATGACAGAATGATAATCTGTCTCAAAAAAACAATGTTTTGAAATTAGAAACTTAAGCCTTTTTTGGGGGTGGGGAGTCAAACCCATAAAAGATGACTAAGACATCGCTCAACGTATTTTTTTGGTTTTAGAGTACACGTGGCTGCTTTTTCTTCAGGGTTTGATGTTCAGAGGATCCACTTCATGGTCCCCTTTGGACTGCTGATTTGGTGTGTCTGAAGGAGAGCTGCAAGGAGAAGACAGGCCTGACCCCAGTGAGTATGTGGTTAGAAACTGGATAGGTTTATAGAATATCACATTGTCCCCTCCCTGCCTTTTTTCAAACCACTTCCCACCAGCTTAAGTTTCCAACTAGGGCTGTTTTGGGAGAGACGGACCTTCACTTACGTTAACTTTAAACAGTCTTGGACTCATTGATTTTTGCAGCTGAAAGGAACATGTGATCTCCTTATTTTAGGGGTGAGGAATGCCAGATCCAGAGAAGGCAAGGGGACTATCCTGAGGTTGTACAGCCTGGTGCTCTAACAGGAGAAGGACCTTCCATTGGTTTGAGACTCTCACTTGCTACTGCACTTTTAAATACAAATTTGAAGGGCTCTTCCCTCTTGTTTTGGTTAACTCCTACTCAGCCATCAGATTTCATATTAAATGTTACTTCCCTAGGGTGACCTTTTCTCTGAGCCACATTAGCTCCCCCTGCTGTACAGGTTTTATGGTACCCCTATGTCTTGTCTCATAACCCTTAACATATTTGTAAGTACACATCCCATGTGTTTCCCTACCAGACTGTCAGCTCCACAAGGTCAACACTATGGCTCCCTGATTCACTGAACACATCTATCCCAAGTGCCTAGAAGAATGCCTGACATAAAATAGGAAACTCAATAAATATTTTCTAAACACACACACACACACACACACACACACACACACACACACACACTCACTCTACTTAGTCCAGTCTATGGTAAAACAATAACTTACTTTTTGTGAAAAGCACCATGTCTTCTAAACTACAAATTGGGCCTTCTTGCTGAAGGAAGGATCATTAGAGGACAAGAGATTTCATTTCAAATAATTTCCAGAAGATAGAAAAAGTTCAGAGAGGCATGACAACAGAACCTCAAGTTCAGAGCACAGGGACAAGAAGGCACCATCAGAAATGAGAGACAAAGAACGGCATGGAACCTCAGGGAGGCTCTGGGCCTGAAGACAGCAGGCATGGAGAAGATTCAGGAGAAGGGCCATAAATGAAGGGATCCACTGAAGGTCCTGTGCCAGCCAGCTCCTCTGTCCCGTACCTGGAGCACACATAGGGCCCCAAAGCTCGGTCAAACCACAGGGAAAGACAGGAGGCCTCTTTAAATAAATTGAATGAACCGCCTGGGATTGATCGAGGGCTTCTAGTAAGAGTCTGGCCTCCTTATTCTGACACATGAAGGGCCCTCAGTCTAACTGCTGCTCCTGTTCATGTGCCCTCAAATATCTTCCACTTAGTACCTTAGTGCCCTTCCAGTACCCAGCAACTTCCCAGGCAGGGCAGAGGCCTAAGAGACAAGCAGATGACCCATTCCAGAGGAAACCGAGACCTATCCCCTTAAAGAAGTCTTTTATTATTGATTGTGAATGGCCAAATAAGCACGACAAGATATCTGATGAAAACCAACTGCATGACAGGAGTTCAAGACCAGCCTGGCCAACATGTCAAAACCCCATCTCTACTAAAAATACGAAAATTAGCTGGGCATGGTGGTGAGTGCCTATAATCCCAGCTACTTGGGAGGCTGAGGCAGGAGCATCATTTGAACCCAGGATATGGAGGTTGCAGTGAGCCGAGATGGTGCCAGTGAACTCCAGCCTGGGCAACAGAGGGAGACTCTGTCTCAAAAACAAACAAATAAACAAACAAAAAACTGATGAGTCAAGAAAAAGCAGTATGGTAATGTGAGGTCCTTGTTCGGATCTGACTGGAAAGAAGAAAAAAAAATTATGAGTTAATTGAAGATCACTGCTACTAATAAAGGATTATTAATTATTTTATGCATGACAGTAGTGTGGTTACATTTTTAAAAGGAGTCCTTATTCTCTTAAAAATACATACTAGGCCAGGCACAGTGGCTCACGCCTGTAATCCCAACACTTTGGAAGGCCAAGGCAGGTATATCATCTAAGGTCAGGAGTTCAAGACCAGCCTGACTGATATGGTAAAACCCTGTCTCTACTAAAAATAAAAAAATTATCCAGGCATGGTGACATGCGCCTGTAGTCCCAGTTACTTGGGAGGCTGAGACAGGAGAACTGCTTGAACCTGGGAGATGCAGGTTGCAGTGAGCTGAGATTGTACCACTACACTCCAGCCAGGGTGACTGAGCAAGACTCTGTTGCAAACAAACAAACAAAATCATACTAAAGTAGTTACTGATAAAATGATGTCTAGAATTTACTCCAAAATAATCTAGTGGCAAGGGAAAAGTGGCTACCAGCATAGATGAAATAAGATTGCCCATGGGTTGTTGATTTTTGAAGCTGGGTAATGTGTGGTACATGTGGATTCATTATACTATTCTTTCTAGTTTCGTACATGTTTCAAAATTTCTGTAATACAAGTTAAAAAAAAAAACAGATATCTCTATAAGCATATTATTTAGCTATAGAGAGATAAATACTAGATTAAACGCCTAACAGGATCAAAAGTGTAGGCTCTTGGGAGCAGGATAGAGGGAAGGGTAAAGAAAGGGTGGGGGCAGGGAACAGACAGTTTTTATTGTTTTTACGATATCTGACCTTAAAAAAGACTAAGGAAAACTATATGCATGTACCATTCTGACAAAAACAAAATTAATTTAAAAAAGGAAATGGAAGTAATATTATTTAGAGAAATAGAAGTAACCACCAAAAGAAATAAAAGCAGAAAAATAAAATGGCTGCCTCAGGGTGATGGGGGTAAGCAGGAGACAGATGCCTTTCTGGACTCAGAGATTTTTTAAAAAGTCATATTCATGTATTACTTGAATTTTTTAAAGTTAGCTATTATTATCAGTTAATACTATCAGTTATTAGCAGGGCTTTTTGCCAACCTCTGCATCTATAAACTGAATACTTCCTCAGGTTTAGAATCCTAAATCACCCAGAATGAATATCTCCACATTAAGTGTAATAATAACAATTACTGCCATTAAACTATTGTTTGCCATTTGTCAGTACTTGACATATGTTATTTCTAATCCCTCTAACACTCCTGCAAGGCAAGTATAGATATTCCCATTTTACAGATGAAAAGGTTAAGGCTGAGAGACATCTGCTTGAGGTCACAGTGTGGGCTAGGCCTGTGAAACTCAAACACCAAACTCTTTCCATTACCTCACTTCTCCTTTGCATTCCATTTGTTCAGTATAGTTCAGAAAGTACCTTTACATAAATTTTCTCATCAACCCCAAGAAACAGGAGGGACATGACTATCTTTACTTGACAAATGAAGAAACCAAAGCTAAGAAATGTTAGGTAACTTGCCCAAGAATCCAGGCTCCTGATTTTTAATCTAGTATTCCCTCTACCATTCCGTATGTCCCCTCAACAACAAAATGTTAAATGATTCATACTCTCCTCATGGGCCTTTGACCTAAGAGTCACTGTACATGAATGCATCCATGCAGCCAAAGCAGGAATCTTTGAGAGAGAGAGGAAGACATTTTTTCCAAAGGAAATATAGTAATAAACCATGGAATGTCCTCAGTTGCTCTAATAACAGCATGTTGCTTGAGTCCTCAAAGGGACTCTTGAAATGTCAGCAGCCTGCCTGCCTGCCTGGCATAGAGCAGATCAGCTGCTGGCACAGGCAGCCTGCAGCAGTTCTGACAACCAGTGCCACTCTACTTAGTTCCAAAGAAAGAAATGAGCCATGCATGCTTCTGCCCTGAAAAAAGAACTTCTGTGCTTCCTAAATCTACTTCAGTCAACAGCCATGTGGCCCCAGGGCTTTTTAATAGTTGCCAGGAATCTTCTTAGATCAGTGCTACTCATCAGAGCAGAAGCATGTTTATGAAACTGTACATCAGGCTGCATAGGGGTGGGAGCCAAACATGGGGTAACTAAAGAGGGTGAACATGTGACCCTTGATCATCTCAAGTCCAGGACAGCTGAAAGCTCTGCCCAGAAGAGAAGCAGCCCAAAATTTGGGCACAAGAGCCTTCAGCCTGGTGTGAGATGCTCCTCAGTCTGTGCTGGCATCTGAATAATGGCCAAGCAGCAGTTAGTGGAAAGAGGCTGTTTACTTGAGTTCAAATTATTTATAGCACCAGCAATCTGCACATATTTGGATGACAAATCTCTGGGCTTCAAGTAAGTGGTGCTTTGCTCCTGGACAATTTCATCAAACACATTCCCTCCCCACGCCACCCCCAGTCCCCCTCACTAACACATGTTGCCCTCAGGATGTTTTATTTAAGTTGCTGAATTTTAAAAGATTATAAAAAGAAACCACATTTTAAGAACAACTGACTTTTAATCCATTTATTTCCATGTTTGAACTACATATTTTCTTTAAGGTTTGAATGAGAAATTAAATTATAATACATGTATATTCTATAAAAATATACATTTGCCCCATATATGAACAAAACAGTAATTGAATGATGTCTGTAATTTAACATGAATATTGACCTGGCATGGTGCCTCACACCTGTAATCCCAGGTGTGATTACTTTGGGAGGCTGAGGTGGGTGGATCACTTGAAGTCAGGAGTTCGAGACCAGCCTGACCAACATGATGAAACCCTGTCTCTACTAAAAATACAAAAAAATTTAGCTGGGCATGGTGGCAGGCACCTATAATCCCAGTTACTCAGGAGGCTGAGGCAGGAGAATTGCTTGAACTCAGGAGGCGAGATTGCACCACTGCACTCTAGCCAGGGCAACAGAGCGAGACTCCATCTCAAAAAATAAACAAACATGTATATTTTTGTAAAGATGCTGAGGCCTACTCAAGACCTACAAAGAGAACATTTCTTATACTACAATTAACATAAGATGATTAAAGGTTTTCAGAACAGATCCACAAACAATGTGTAACCATATAAACATTACAAACAAAAGAGGTCTTATTACCTATGGATTCTGGAGAGAAGCAATGGTAGTGTACAGTGTTCACCAAAGCCCACTGCCCTCACTGCATGCCATACAGGAAAAAGGCTCAACTCAACTATAACAAACACACGTGCAGAGCCTTCTGCAGAGTTTAACTCACACAAGGTGTTACAGCCTTGCCAATAAATTTGTTTGGAAAAACCAGTCTACCCTAAAAGCTGTCTTGTTTTTATAGCAAAAGCAATGGTGACCTGCATCTTTTAACTCTCCTGACCCAGGCATTGCCTAATTCTAAAGAAGAAAATGTGCTTGTTAGTCAACATGCATGTTGACAGCTTCCAGTCCTACAACGCAGGCAGGATGTGGTATAGTGAAAAAGGCCAGCAAAGTGAAGAGAAAGGTTTATAGTACAATGGGTGATGGTGGACAATTAACTTAGGGAAAGGAAATAGAAGAAATTCCTAAAAGGGACTTAGGTGTTTTCTTATCTTTTCCCTCTCCCAACAAAGCTCATTAGAAGGTCCCTAAGATAATCCTTCAACAACCCCACTTTTTTTAACATTAGGACAGAAGTTCTGGTGATGGTAAAGAAAAAGAGGCATAGAATGTAAATTATTTAAAAATTTTTTCAGGTCACTTTGTCATTATTTTTTTTCTTGAGAGAGTCTCACTGTGTCACCCAGGCTACAGTGCAGTGGTGTGATCTCAGCTCACTGCAACCTCCGCCTCCTGGGTTCAAACAATTCTCCTGCTTCAGCCTCTCGAGTAGCTGGGACTACAGGCTTGCACCATCACGCCCAGCTAATTTTCGTATTTTTAGTACAGACAGGGTTTCACCATGTTGGCCAAGCTGGTCTTGAACTCCTGGCCTCAAGTGATGTGCTCACTTCGGCCTTCCAAAGTCCTGGGATTACAGGCATGAGCCACTGTGTCTGGTCTAATGCTTGTAATGTTTGATCCCATGTTTCTATTTCTAGGAATTTTCTAATTATAAAACTATCCTTATCATGCAGATCTTAGCTGAGATGTCACTTCCTTTCCCACCCTCATTTCTTAACCACAGCTTCAGGCAAAAAAAAAAGAAAGAAAGAAAGAAAGAAAAAAAAAACAAAAGAAAAACTTTCCCAAGCCATTCAACCTAAAATAACCACCCATCTACCTACAAGGTCACTTTCTGTTAAATGTCCATACTTTTTTTGTTGTTTATTCACTTCTTTACTGCCTGTCTTTCACTGCTACCTCTTTCTTGCTGTCCCACATTAAAATGTCAGTTTTGTGACATGAGGGGCTTGGTCTGTGTTGGACACTATTCTTCCTAGGTGCTGGACACTAGCCAGGGACATTGCAGTATCATCTCATTTAATCTTCACAGCCATATGAAGTTTCTGTTATCCTTCTACTTTAGAGATAGGCAAACTGATGTACCGTTTCATTTTGGTAAGTGGCCAGTAAGTGGCAGTTGAAATCTAGATACTGGTATGTATGAGGACAAAGCCCACACTCTAAACTACCTCTCTCAAGATGATACAAAAGTTTAAACAGTTTAAATGTACACACTTTTTAAATCAAACAATCCTAGTTGTTAAAATTTATTACATGGAGATGATCACACAAGAATACATAATTAGATACATCTTATTTATTGCATATAACTTACCATAGCAAATATGGGAGATGTTCAAGCAAGTCACCAGTTAGCCGTAACTTCAAGTTTACTTTTTGGTAAACAGGGGCCCCCATCTTAGACACTATGAGGATTTAATGAGACAATGCATAGCACCTGGCTTATAGTCCATGTTTTGTGGTTATTGTTATATTTATTCATTCATTCGAGATAGGGTCTTGCAGTGGTATCATCATAGCTCGCTGTGACCTCAAAATCCTAGTCTCAGGTGATTCTCCCACAACTCAGCCTCCAGAATAACTGTGACTACAGGCGTACCACCATGCCTGGCTAATTTTTTTCATTTTTTGTAAAGACAGAGTCTCACTATGTTGCCAGGCTGGTCTTAAACTTCCGGTTTCAAGTAATCCTCATGCCTTGGCCTCCCAAAGTGCTGGGATTACAGGCATAAGCCACTGAGCCCAGCCTTCATTTAAATCTCTAAAAGGATGTACAATATACCAAATTGTTAACAGAGGATATCTCTGGACAGCAGGATTACATGGGGAGCTTCATTAACTCATTGTGTACTTCCAAGCTGTTCTACTTTTAATAAAATTCATAGTAATCCTATATTCATAAAAAATAAAGATATTATTATTTTGAAAAAAAGAGAAGAAAATAAAAGTAGAGGAGGAAACTCTTTTATGGAACAGAGATGGAAACTACTAGATCTCAAAATAAAAACGTTCCTCCTCTTTTGTACTATGTGAGAACCAGATCTTTAATATTCGTATAGGTCCTATCCTATTGTGAGAGCCTACATTCACAGTGAAGTAAAGGAGATTCTGAATAAAAATACAGGCCTAAGAATTTAAGATAGCTTCGCTAACAATTTGAGATGTTAAAGCATATATACAGAAAGAACAAAAGTTCTTCATAATTATATCTGCCTTCTAGAGAGAGAGAGGCTCCTGTCAAATGGACAGCCCTTTAGGTTATTGATAACTTTTTCGGATTCAGCAATGCAAAAAATAACAAACAAAAGCTGGGGACCAAGTGAGCCAGGCATGGTAGTTCAGGCCTATAATCCCAGCACTTAGGGAAGCCAAGGCAGAAGGATCCCTTGAGGACAGGAGTTTGAGACCAGCCTGGGCAATATGGTGAGACCCCTGTTTCTACCAAAAAAAACATGTTTTGTTTTGTTTTTCAATCAGAAAAAAAAATCCTGGGAGTTTCTAAGTACTTCTATAAAATAAAGAAAGAAGAACTGGAATTCCAGGGTAAATCTGTGAGCTATGAAAGAAAGAGAAGGAGCAAGGAGCCAGGGAGGTGGTGGAAGTCTGGATTTTCTGCTGACCCCTTCCTGGGATCTCCAAATCAGAAGCAAAGTCATTAACACTTACAGATGCTTTTTGTGAATGTATTCTTTGTTCCCGAAAACCAAGGGAAGGACTAAGTTTCAATTCTGGACTGATAGGTTGAGAAAGAGGGAGGAGGAGGCAGAGATGACCAGGAGAGCATATGCCACACATTCACCTCCCCCCAAAAAATTATCTACAGAATCTTCTGAAAACTTTGGACTTCCATAGGGCATGAAACAAGGGGTCATGCTGATCAGATCTAGATCTTCAAATGCTGAGATATCTGAGTCCTATATAGTTTACTTATCAAGTGAGATCAAGGAACATATTGACATGTGTGCAAAAATAAGTTGCCTGGGTGGTTCACGCCTGTAATCCCAGCACTTTGGGAGGCTGAGGTGGGTGGATCACCTGAGGTCAGGAGTTCAAGACCAGCCTGGCCAACATGGTGAAACCCCATCTCTACTAAAATACAAAAATTAGCCAGGCGTGGTGGCAGATGCCTATAATCTCTGCTACTCGGAAAGCTGAGGCAGAAGAATTGCTTGAATCTGGGAGGTGGAGGTTGCAGTGAGCCAAGATGGCACCATTGCACTCCAGTCTGGGTGACAGAATGGGACTCCGTCTCCACTCCACTGAAAAGCTTTGCATAAGATTGTGTGGTGATTCATACTTTTAGGTTACATATTCCTTTGAGAATCTAATTAAATATCCTTCTCTGCAGAAAATGGAAATGAACATAATTTCAGGGGGGTTGTGGAACTCCTGAAAGCCATCATTGGACATAATACAGGTTCACAGTCCAAGTTCAAGAACACTTGCTCTAGGGAAACTGCCAATGTTGATGAACATTGCTTGTTGTACAATGGGTATCACAAGCCACTTTGCAATTTATGCAGAAGGCCTAAGAACATTGCCAACATTCATTAATTTATAAACATTGTTGGGGGCCTAATATAACAAACTTTGTTTTTGGTGGGCTTTTTTTTTTTTTTTTTTTTTTGAGTCTTGCTCTGTTGCCCAGGCTGGAGTACAGTGGCACAATCTTGGTTCACTGAAACCTCCACCTCCCAGGTTCAAATGATTCTCCTGCCTCAGCCTCCTGAATAGCTGAGACTACAGGCACACACCACCACACCCAGTCAATTTTTGTATTTTTAGTAGAGACAGGGTTTCACCATGCTGGCCAGGCTGGTCTCAAACTCCTGACCTCAAGTGATCCAGCCTCCTTAGCCTCCCAAAGTGTTGGGATTACAGGTATGAGCCACCACGCCCAGCCTAACACATTCTGAAAGTATAAAGATTAATGTGCTCCCTGTATAAACAGAGTAATGGTCAATAGAGAGAAACAAAAAAGAAAACAGACCACAACAATATAGTGAGATAAACCAGACTAACCTTGTCCCTCAACTTCCTTTTTAGCTCCAGGACTTACTGACCACAAAATAAAGTAACAGGTGAAAATGACTGACATGAATATTGAGTATAAGCAAAGACAAAAGCAACAAGGGTCTGGGATACTGGGTACCATTTTTAAATAGCCAGTCTGCCCCTCCTCTGGACTTCTGATTTCCCTCTGTGTCTGCCTAAAAATATCTCTAAACAACACAGAAATGAAACAGAGCTCTTTTTAACACACAGTAACCACAGAGTTTTTTAAAGTGCCACTTTAAGAAAAAGGAATTAACCAAAAGATTTTTCTCAAAAACTTATCTATTCCACAAAGCCCACAGCCAACACTGCTGGTTTGCAAGGTTAGATTTGCAAATATTTATTGAGCTCTGAAGTAATAACAATGTCTGATATTGGCACTGCACGGAGACTCTCAGAAAGATTATCTCACTTCCTGTGCGAAACATACCTCATTACAAGTGCTTATATTCCCATTAAATAGAAGAAAAAATGGAGGCAAAGAAGGGCAAAGCCACTTGCTGGGGCTCATTTATATCTTCTAACTCCTGAAGCCAAAAATCAGAATACAGACCAATCTGCCTTCTCCTAAGCTTGCAGGGAAGTGTCAGTAAGGACAAAAACAGAAGGTGAGGAGGGGAAGTGGAGGGGTCGGGGGACCTGGGGAAAGAGTGGAGAGAATATGTTAATGCAGCACAGTCATAAGTATTGAAATTAGATGGACTTGAGATAAAACCCTGGCTCCCCCACCAACACCCTCTTACTAGCTGTGTGACTTTAGGCAAATCACTTAACCTCTCTGAGCTCTGGTTTCTCATTTGTAAAATGAAGAAAATAATATTTCATTTGAATATTGGGACAGAGGGAACAAGAGACGGTAGAATGAAGTGGAGGATACTAATTTCTTCATCTTCCACAGAGGTGAGTCAGGAAGTAAAGAGTGAGGGGATCAGGACGGCCATTTCCAGCCAATGTGATGAACTAAATCTCCCGAGACCCTCCTCCCACAAACACCTAAAATGATGGATGCGATCACCCTTGCAATATGCCAAATGTAGGCAAGGGCTGAAAAGAAAGCATGGAAAGTTTTCTGAGGTCAAATAAAAATCACAAATCCACCAGGATAAGTAAGCATCAGAGTCTTTAAAGCATCTGCAATTCTAATAATACATAACTACTTATCAAAATAACTAGCTAAAAAGACAAATTTAAAAATTACATGTTGGCTGGGCACAGTGGCTCAAGCCTGTAATCCCAGCACTTTAGAGGGCTGAGATGGGTGGATCACTTGAGGTCAGGAGTTTGAGAACAGCCTGATCAACATGGTGAAACCCCATCTCTACTAAAAACAGAAAATCAGCCAGGTGTGGTGGCGCATGACTGTAATCCCAACTATTTAGGAGGCTGAGGCAGGAGATCTCTTGAATCTGGGAGGCACAAGTTGCAGTGAGCCGAGATCACACCACTGCACTTCAGCCTGGGCAACAAGAATAAAACTCCATCTTAAAAATAAAATAATAAAAATTACATGTTTATGTATATTTTATTTACAGTTTTGGAGGTAACCACAATTATGAAAAACCACTAAGGTAAAAAACAAACAGCAGCTGGGCGCAGTGGCTCACACCTGTAATCCTAGCACTTTGGGAGGCTGAAGCAGGTGGATCACCTGAGGTTGGGAGTTCGAGACCAGCCTGACCAAGATGGAGAAACCCTGTCTCTGCTAAAAATACAAAATTAGCTGGGCGTGGTGGCGCATGCCTGTAATCCCAGCTACTTGGGAGGCTGAGGCACGAGAATCATTTGACTTCGGGGGGCGGAGGTTGCAGTGAGCTGAGATTGCGCATTGCACTCCAGTCTGGGCATCAAGAGCAAAACTCCGTTTCAAAAAAAAAAAAAAACAGCTTTCAGAAGGCCTGGCTAGAGCGAGTGGGGATTTTTTTTTTTACTTTAATTATTATATCTTCTATTCTAGCTGAATGTTTATTTCTGTGTCTATTACTTTTATAATTTTTGTTAAATTGGCAAAAGAAGGAAGATTGGTGGAACTGTGTGATCACCAATCATAATAAATAATAATGAACTGATTAATGTAAATATAAATTTCAGGAAAAAGAAAATTTAGTCTTACCTTGACATGTGCCTTATCAAAGATTTCTTTTTAATGATACTTCTCAGTGTTGTGGAGATATGGGAAAATGTAGGTGAAAATGGAAAATAGTACAGCATTCCTAAAGGGCAATTTGATAATACACACTAAAATCCTTAAAAATATAGGGAGTATACAGGACCTCTCTGTACTTGCTGCCCAGCTTCACCGGGAACCTAAAACTGGTCTAAAAAAATAAAGTTTCTTAATTTAAAGATGTAAACACTCTCTGACCCACTTATTTCACGTCTAAGAATTTATCCAAAGGAAACCACTACAGAGGTGTATGCAAAGACTTGACTTAAAGTTGTTTGCTTCAGCACTGTTCAGAATACCGTAAAACTGAATATCTTGAAAGTTCACAATTCGGGAGTAGTTAAATAAACTTCAGTAAATCTACAGAATGAAATATTATACAGTCACAATAAGTGATACTATTGAAGAGTATCTGATGACATTAAAAAAGTCTCACTTTAATGTAAAGGTAAGCCCCTATATATAGAAGGGGCTCATGTTTGTAAAACGGAAAGTAGAAAAAAAAATGGAAGAAACTATTAATCAGTAGTATTTCAGGATGATAACACTGCAGGTAATTTTTATTTTCTTACTGGTATTTTAAATTTTTTTATAAAATGGTATTTTATAATAAAATATAGCATTACTTCTACATAAAGAAAAAAATATGAGAAGTTATTTTAATAACTTGGACAATACATACCAAGTGCTAAAAATTGGGCATACACTGACTTATAAATGAGAGAGACATTTACATCAGTTATTTATTTACTATTTAGTTTTGAGACAAGGTCTTACTCTGTCACCCAGGCTGGAATGCAGTGGCATGATCATGGCACAGCCTCGACCTCCTGGACTCAGGTGATCCTCCCACTTCAGCTTCCTGAATCGCTGGGACTATAGGCATGCGCCACCATGCCCAGCTCATTTTTGCATTTTTTTTTTTTTTTTGTAGAGATGGCGGTTCACCATGTTGCCCAGGCTGGTCTCAAACACCTGGGACTCAAGCAATCTGCCTACCTTAGCCTCCCAAAGTGCTGGGATTACAGGCAGAGTTATTTATAACAGTGAAATAGAAACAATCAAAATATCAAATACATTGTCTGGCCATTAAAAGTGGTGAAGAGAGGCATAAGCCACACTCTGTGAGCCGAGAACAGTCTCCCAGTCTCTCGGGGCCTGCTCCTGTCCTTATTCCCAGGCCTGGCCCTGAAGGTGTGCCGCCCAGCCTGTGCCTAGCACTGGAAGGTGCACAAGAAACACAAGCTGGACAAAAACCTCCATGAGGAGTAGCTAGAGAAGCTGTTGAAGGTGCACTGAAAACGGGAAGAAATGAACTCTAACTTTTGTTCAGGTACCTCAGCCATGAGTTAAGCCACTGAAGACAGGAATGAGTAAGAGGATAAAGAAAAGAAGGAAAGGAACAAAGTAGATAGGAGAAGAAAAGAAAAATAAAATAGGAGAAGAAAAATTAGGATTTTTAGAACAGTGAGATAAAGATGAAGCAGGATTCCAAAAGATGGAAATGCCCTGAGCAGCCTCTGAGCTCCTGAGCCAGGACAGCCCACCTTCAAGAAGCTTTGCTGAGACAATCACAGACTGAGTTCTTAATGGGGCTGATCTTGCAGGATATCTGGCAGCCAGATCCTAGGGTCACAGGTGCTGAGCAAGGGCAGCAATAGGGTTTTCTCCAGGGAAGTCTCATGGTGTAGTTAGATGGTTTTCCCCAGACTGCATTTTATTTGCTGCTTGATTCCCATCTAGGTAGCACTAGGATCTGTTCTCTGACCCTCTATAAGATTCTGTAAGATCCCTAAATTTTTCTTAAGCAATGCTTTTCTGCTTAAACCAGCTGGAGCAGACACTTTGTTAGCAGTACCTGAGAACCCTGACAGATTTGAGTAATAGAAATCAGAAGGGAATGCAGACAAAACGTCTAAGGTAATGTAAGAGATCTTGAATGACTCATGAATGAAACATGCCTATTCCTGTACCTGTGGATTACAACTGATTTGTGGATCATGAAATCAATTTAGTAGACTGGGACTAGCATTTTTTTTTTATTTTTTTAAATTATTTATTTATTTTGAGTCTTGTTCTGTCGCCCAGGCTGCAGTGCAGTAGTATGATCTTGGCTCACTGCAACCTCTGCCTCCTGGGTTCAAGCAATTGAACCTCAGCCTCCTGAGTAGCTGGGATTACAAGCGTCCACCACCATGTCCAGCCAATTTTTGTATTTTTGATAGAGATGCGGTTTCACCATGTTGGCCAGACTGGTCTCAAACCCCTGGACTTAAGTGATCCTTCCACTTCAGCCTCCCAAAGTGAGCCACCATGAGGCACGAGCCACCATGCCTGGCCAGGACTAGCATGTTTTTTACAACATGAAATAGTATAGAACAGAATGAAAAGAAGAAAATGTTTCATTGACATATAATATATGATATGCACACGTGAATCATAAACTGCACATCTTATTTTCAAAGTCAAAAAATTTGAAAGAGGCCGGGCATGGTGGCTCACACCTGTAATCCAAGCACTTTGGAGGCCAAGGCGGGTGGATCATCTGAGGTTGGGAGTTCAAGACCAGCCTGACCAACATGGTGAAACCTCGTCTTTAAAAAAAAAAAAAAAAATTTTGAAAGAAACTGATTTATCTCACCTGCTGAACTTAAGAGGCAGGGAGAATTTACTAAGCATTAAAACAGAGGTTGGTAAACTTTTTCTGCTTTTTCTGTAAATGGATAGACAGTAAACACTTTAGGCTTTGCGGCCTCTGTTGCAACTACTCAACTCTGCCACTATAGTGCAAAAGCAGCCACACACAATGTGTAAACAAAATGAACATAGCTGTATTCCAATAAAACTTTATTCACAAAAACAAGTGGTGGGCTGGATTTTGCCTGCAGGCCATAGTTTGCCAATCTCTGTCTTGGAGAATGAGATGCTGGTAGCTAGTGGCATGCAATGTTGGAAGAGTTTTTAAAATAATCACCTATGATTGCCTGAGGTGAAGTCCATTTTAAAGTTAAGGCTGTTTTAAACTCAGTAGCAGATGCTATAGACCAATTAAGGGCATGAAGGATATAAAGATTATGAATGGGCTAACTGCAGTAGAAAACATAAAGAAAATTACAAGCCCATGTTCTAGGACTGTCATGGGACAGTTGCTGATGTCCAGTATCTGACGTTACCTGTGCTGGTAAAGGCAGCAGTGGTGTTTTCTCTAGATGAGTCCTCCTTAGTGGGGCTGGCCATTTTTCATGGAAACATTGTCCGTGATTGCTTCACTTCCATCTGTGTAACATCCAAGTGCAGATGTTAAACTACCTTTCTGCTTAAACCAACTACAGTGAATTTTGTTGTTTGCTACTAAGAATCCTGACCAACACATGCTCCCAATAACACTTCTATTATAGTTCCCAGCACAGCACACTGTAACTACTTGTTATATTCTATCTCCCTTAGTAGATGGAAAATTTTGTCTTTTATTCCACTCTATAGTCTGAGCACCTTGCAGAAGGCCTGACAAACAGAAGGAATTTAATAAATGAGCATAAGTAGACTTTAGAAAAAACCCCACGAACACATGAAAGCTATTGCTTTAGTTAGAATGGTGAGGTAGGTAATTTTTAAATGATGCTTTACAAGATTTTGATAAGTGCCCAGGTCAAAGTTGGTATCATTCACCCAAGGCCAAGTAGCATAGTAGTATTCATATCAAAGTCAATATGTCCTAAAGAAAAAGAACTGTGGATTTTATTTCCACTAATGATTTTTACTGGCTGTTCAAAGGACTTATCTTAGACTAAGCCTCAAAGGTCTGAGAGGTTTATACACATCTGAAACGATGAGAATATGAAATCATGATCATGAAGGTCTGTTTCCGCTTATATTCAGAGCCTATCTTATAATATAATAAATGAATGAAGTGTTATAGAAAGTTACAGAAAGACCACTGCCAGAGGGGGACTTGGGATCAAACAAACAAAATCATAAAGGAGAGTCCTCTAAAACTGATCCCAGAAATAATGGCTAAAGCCAGGCATGATGATGCACGTCTGTAGTCCCAGCTACTCAAGAGGCTGAGGCAGGAGGAGGATGGTGTGAGCCGAGGAGCTCCAGTTCTCCCTGTGGAAAACACAGCAAGACCCCATCTCTAATAATAATAATAATAATAATGGCCAGAATTCACAATAACTCACACTATATCACAATTTAGAGAGCTTATAAATAAAATGAAGCTGCGTCCTTTCATGACGTCAGAAAAAAAAACCCTTTAAAACAGAACAAAAATGAGACCATGAAGCCAGTGATACCACAGTAGCAGAAAGTCTTAGGAAACGAAAAGGAATAGTGAAAAAGGATTCAGTTTAAAACTATTTTTCCCACCTGCTGTAGGGGAGAGGCAGCTTTGACTTCAGATGCTCATTCCAACTCCTTTGGGCAAAAGAGATTAATTCCTCACAATCCCACCCTAAGAGATGATCAAGATACTTTACCAGAGCACCATTCTCCACAGCCAAAATTAATCTCTCTGACTAAGAAAAGTGAGGTTAATAAGTAGTCTTATACTTCATCCCCCAAAATAGCTCCTGGTAGATCCACAAGTCTAAATGCAAAAATATGAAACCATATAAGCACTGGAAAAACACACGGTCCATTTTATGACCTCACAATGGAGAAGGTATTTCTAAGTACTATGATATAAAATCCAGAAGTCATTAAAGAAAATACTAATAAATTTGACTATATATAAATAAAAATATTCTGCATGGCAAAAAGCATGACTAACAAAATAAAAATCAAATGTGAAACTAGCAGAAATTGTATTTCCTATCAATAAACAGCTTATTTCCTTAATCTGCAAAGAGCTTTTAGAAAATGGTAAGACAGATGGCCAAGTGCTCACGCCTGTAATCCCAGCACTTTGGGAGGATGAGGTGGAAGGATTGGGTGAGCCCAGGAGTTTTAGACCAGCCTGGGCAACACAGTAACACCTTGTCTCTACAAAAAAAATACAAAAATTATCTAGGTGTGGTGGCATGTGCCTGTAGTCCCAGCTACTCAGGAGGCTGAGGTAGGAGAATCGCCTGACCCCAGGAGGCTGAGGCTACAGTGAGCTATGATTTTGCCACTGTACTCTAGCCTGGGCAACAGAGCAAGATCCTGTCTCAAAAAAAAAAGAAAAAGAAAAGAAAAGATAGGCCAGGCGTGGTGGCTCACACCTGTAATCCAAACACTTTGGAGGCCAAGGTGGGCAGATTACCTGAGGTCAGGAGTTCAAGACCAGCCTGATCAACATGGTGAAACCCAGTCTTCAAAAAAAAAAAAAAAGAAAAAGAAGAAATTGACAAGACAAAGATCAACAAGCCAAGGGCTTGATTCCAAGCCCTCTCTGAGTCTTCCCAGCTGGGAACCCAGACAAAATGGAACAGAAACAAGCCATCTTCATTATGCCCAGTTCAAACTTCTGACCCACAGAATCTTTGGAAAAAAAAAATATCAGTTGTTCTAAGCCATAAAACATTGGTAGTTCCTTACAACACAATAATAAGTAAAATACTGGATTTTGCTTTGCTAATATATAATTGAGAATTTTTCACAGTAAAATGTAGAAATTTTCATGAGTAAAAGGGCTTGTGATTTTTCCATTCTCATAACATCACTGTTAGGTTTCTGTTTCACTAACCTCTTTCTATTCTCAGGAAGCATTTGTGTAATCTTAATTCTTTCTCTTAAGTGCTTAAGTACCTTCCTAGTGAAAGGATAGTTTTCTTTAAGGGAAGAGTTTAACTACTGATTCCACTTTTTTTTTTTTCTGATACGGAGTCTCACTCTTTTGCCCACACTGGAGTGTAGTGGTGTAATCTCCACTCACTGCAACCTCTGCCTCCCATGTTCAAGTGATTCTCCTGCCTCAGTCTCCCAAGCAGCTGGGACTATAGGCATGTGCCACCATGTCCAGTTAATTTTTGTATTTTTAGTAGAGACAGAGTTTTGCTATGCTGGCCAGGGTGGTCTTGAACTTCTGACCTCAGGTGATCCTCCCGTCTTGGCCTTCCAAAGTGCTGGGATTACAGGTGTGAGCCACCATGCCCAGCTGACTCCATTTTTATTAATAGTTATATTACTAATACATTTATCCATTCACCTAAATTTTCAAAATTTTTGGTTTAAAATTGTTCATAGCATCATTATTTTGTTAATGACTATAAAATCACCCTTTTTCACTTTTTTTTTTTTTTGAGATGGAGTCTCACTCTGTTGCCAAGCTGGAGTGCAGTGGCACAATCTTAGCTCACTGCAACCTCCGCCTACCAGGTTCAAGCACTTCTGCCTCAGCCTCCGGAGTAACTGGGACTACAAGTGCATGTCACCACACCCAGCTAATTTTTGTATTTTAAGTAGAGATGGGTTTTCACCATGTTAGCCAGGATAGTCTCGATCTCCTGACCTTGTGATCCACCCACCTTGACCTCCCAAAGTGCTAGGATTACAGGCGTGAGCCACTGCGACCAGCCCACTTTTTTTTTTTTTTTATTAATCTTTTCTAAGAACGATACTTTCACTTCATTGATTTTCCCCACTATACATTTGCTCTATATTTCACTAACTTCTACTTTTTTCATTCTTTCTTTCCCTTTATTTTCTTTTTTCTTTCCTTTTTTTTTTTTTTAAGAGACAGGGTAGGGTCTCACTGTGTGGCCCAGGCTGGCCTCCAACTCTAGCATTCTTCCCACCGTAGCCTCCCAGGCAGCTCGGACTACAGACATGCATCACCATGCCTAACTTCTCTTTATCTTCTTTAGAATTATTTTGCTGTGTTTCCTCTGACTTACAGAATCTGGTGTGACTTACAAGATGGATACTTGCTCAGTTTTTAGCTTTCTTCAAGGCTATGCACTTTTGAATCTGTGAATAAATATCTTTCTGCAGTTCTGGAAAATGATCAGCTATTATCTCTTCAAATATTGCTTCTGTACCATTCTTGCTCCACTCATTTTGTAATTCCAATTAAACCTATATTAAAGCCGGGCACAGTCCCACCTACTTACTGAGGTGGAAGGACAGCCTGAGGCCAGGAGTTTGAGGCCACAGTCCGCCATGATCACACCTAGGAATAGCTACTGCACTTCAGCCTGGAAACATAGCAAGAAAAAAGCTTGAAAAAAAATTTTTTTTAAATGTATATTACAGTCAGTCGCGGTGGCTCACACCTGTAATCCCAGCACTTTGGGAGGCCGAAGCAGGCGGATCACGAGGTCAAGAGATCGAGACCATCCTAGCCAACATGGTGAAACCCCGTCTCTACTAAAATACAAAAAGTAGCTGGGCATGGTGCAGCGCACCTATAGTCCCAGCTACTTGGGAGGCTGAGGCAGGAGAACTGCTTGAACCCAGGAGGCGGAGGTTGCGGTGAGCCGAGATCGTGCCACTGCACTCCAGCCTGGTGCTTGGTGACAGAGCGAGACTCTGTCTCAAAAAAAAAAAAAAAAAATGTGTATTACAACTTGTCCCTGGGTCCTTTTAGTTCTCTAACCATCTTTTCTGTATTTTACATTTTAAAAATCTCTTGATGGTTTATTTCAGAGAATTTTCTTCTATGCTATCTTTAGTTCACTAATTCTCTCTTGTTAGGTAATCTGCTTCATTCTTGTTCTTGATTATTATATTTTTTTGGTTCTAGAATGCCTATTTGCGTTTTTTCAAATCTGCTGTCACTTTTGACAGTGTCTACTTACTGACATTTATACCTTGGCTTCTATTTCTTTTTGAATCGTAAATATAGTTGTTTTATATTCCGCATCTGGAATTCCAATATCTCACGGCTTTCATACTTTTGATGTACAGGGCTTTTGCAAATTCTTTTTGTGGTATCTTATTTCCTTGTGAACTTGGTTTTAATTTTATGTGCTAGTCACTACATAAAAAATTATTTAGAGGACTATTTTGACATCCAGGATGATAACATCTTCCTCGAGAGGAAATTTTCACTCGCTTCTGCCAGCTGCCTGATGGCCCTATTATTTGAGTACTGTAAAGATGAAAGATCTCAGTCTAGGTTCCCTGGACCTAGAAACTCCGCAGCAAGGCTATGTGAGGGCTGGCTTAGTTCAAGTTCCCTCTTACGCCCTTAGGGGTTCCATTCAAACTAGAAAAGTGGTTTATTTGATTCCCCATCCTTGACAGACAACAAACTGAGAATTCTGTCCTCATATGTGAAGCCACCGAAAGCACAGCTTAACCCCAAAAATAGTTTCTCAGGATTAGCAAATGCTTTGGTAGCAAAAATGGCTTTGGTAGCTAGGCTTACCTCTGTTGACTTTTGCATTCTTCCATATGTTGGCATGGCAGTCCTTCAATAATATACCTTATAAACTTTTCAAAGCATTTGTGAAAATGTTTTTATATTTTGTCCAGCTTCTTTTATTTTCTTCAACAGAAGGACTGATTCAAATTACCTAGTCTGCCATCACTGGAGGTGAAATTCCCACCATATACCTTTTGTAATTTGTATATTTTGCACCATATAATGGTACTACCTACTCAAATAAATACAACAAATTTGAAAAGAGGTAGAGTAATGAATACAATATTGGAGAAAACAGAAACAGAAAGAAGAAGAAAAGGGAAGGTGATTTACCTTTTAACATTTTATAGAACATCTATAGAAATATCTTGGGGTATTGTGAACATGCCAGTTTCTTAATGAAAAAATATAATTAATGAATCAGAAGCTCTCCTTAACACACTATTCCTTGATAAATATTGAAACTCTATACCTCAGAAACTTGAACTTTCTTTTTCACCTGGTGTGACACTTTGTGGCTTTTGCTGAATATATGGCCATAAATAACTTTGTATCTTATAAGTTAAAAGCCAGTTCACTTTGTAGATGAGAGTGTAAACCAGTGAAAACTTCTAAGGATGAATAAGCAATATACATCACAACTGTATTTATTTATTTTGAGACAAGGTCTGGCTCTATCACCTAAGCTTGTATGCAGTGGTACAATCTCTGCTCACTGCAACCTCCGCCTCCCTAGCTCAAGCCATCCTTCCCACCTCAGCCTCCTGAGTAGCTGGAACTACAGGCATGCAACACCATGCCCAGCTAATTTTTTTTTTTTTTTGTATTTTTTTATATTTTCTTCTTGGGGTTTTGCCCATGAAAAAAATGTTGTCCAGGCTAGTCTTGAACTCGTGAGCTCAAGCGATCCGCCCACTTCAGCCTCCCAGTTCTGGGATTACAGGCGTGAGCCACCGCACCTGGCGCTACATCAAAATGTTAAATATACATACTCTCTGATCCAGCACAGACTTCTTGGAATTAATCTCACAGATATACTTAAAAAAATACACAAAGACATACATAAATAATTTTATTTGCAACAGTGGCTTTTGCTAGTAAAAAATTGAATATGACAACCTGAATATTCACCAAGAAGTGGCCAGTTATTAATACATAAATTACGGCATATTTATACAACAGAATACCAATGTAATGGAAATGTATCTCCCCCCACCCACCCCGAGATGATGTCTTGCTCTATCACCCAGGCTGAAGTGCACTGGCATGATCTCGGCTCACTGCAACCTCTGTCTCCTGGGTTCAAGCAATTATCTTGCCTCAGCCTCCCAAGTAGCTGGGATTACAGGCGACTGACACCATTCCCAGCCATGTTTTGTATTTTTAGTAAAGACAGGGTTTCACTATGTTGGCAAGGCTGGTTTTGAATTCCTGACCTTGTGATCCACCCGCCTCGGCCTCCCAAAGTGCTGAGATTACAGGCGTCAGTCATCGTGCCTAGGTGGAAATGTATAATTTTTTAAGCTTTCAACAACCACCTCTTTCTATTTGGGGTACTTCCCTATTGTGTTTGTGCATAGTCTCACCGGGACTCTGAATCTTAAGCAATGACACTATGACAAAGGAACAGTTGGAATTTATTCCTGATAGTGTCTAAGGGCAGTGATGGCAACATACCAGCCTGGCTGTTTCAGCTAAAACAGGATGATGATTCTTTGGCCTGCCTTGGTTCTGACCACTTTCCAAGCCTTGTCTGATACCCCTTCAGTACATTCCCTGCTTCTGTTACTCAAAGCCAAAAGGTTTATAAGAGATACAACCATGAAGTAATTTAAAAGAATAAAATGCATCTATGTGAACATTAGTAGAATATTTTGTATAATATGATCTCATTTACAGAATTTTCAAGCAACCAATAGATTTTATATTTATGTTTGGATATGTATAATTTCTGGAAGGATTATCCAGGAAATTGTTAAGAATGATTTCTATGAAATGAGAATGGGGATTTGGGGGAAAGGGGAGAAGAAATCTTACTTAAATATTCTGTACCTTTAAAACTTAATTATTTTTAAAAGTTTATTTTAAGAAGAAAAACAGGCAAATGAGATGGACTGTTCTGAAGCTGAGATACACTGAAATCTTTAGGTGCTTATATTTACTGAGGGCCATTCAAAGCCAAAGCCCACTGTCATTCTTTAGGTGATAAGTGATAAGAAATGACATGTGCAAAGAAGAGTTTAGGCATAACTGCAGCAGAAGGAGCTTTATTAGCTGGGCACAGTGGCAGGTACTTGTAGTTCCAGCTACTTGGGAGACTAAGGCAGGAGGATCACTTGAGCCCAGGAGGTGGAGGTTGCAGTGAGCTGTCATCATGCCACTGCACTCCAGCCTGGGCAACAGAGCAAGACCTGTAAGAAAGAAAGAAAAGAAAAGAAAGGAAAGAAGGAAGAGAGGGAAAGGGAAGAAGGGAAAGAAAAGAGGAAAGAAGAAAGAGAAAGAGACAAAGAAAGAAAAGGAAGGAAAGGAAAGAAAGAGAAAGAGAAAGAGAAAGAGAGAAAAAAGAAAGAGAGGAGAAAGGGAGGGAAAGAGAAAGAGAGAGAGAGAGAAATGTGAGCTTGGACTGGAGTGTTGGCAGTAGGAATGGAATAGAAGGGAATAGTCCAAAGACAAGATGATTTTCTATCTCGTACAATTATTGTTACCCAAATACTTACTGTCTATTTTAGAGTTTCAAGCACAGGATAAAAGATATCTGAACTTTACCAAAATCAACCAATCAATCAATCATATAATCTACTTATCAAATCTCAGTTCTCCTACCCATAAAATGGAGAGAACAAAATGCCTAATTCATAGAATTATTATAAGGGTTAAAGGAAGCTATGTATATGAAACACATGAAGTCTTCCATATGTTAACTACTAGTACTACTAATATTACTATTAGTACCACAATGAGGATAATTTAAAGAGCAACCTCTCTGTGTATTAGGACTCAAGCATTTCTAAGCAGCCTAACTTTCAGAAACACATTTACATTACAGAAAGGGATGACATAGAGTATATACTCATTCTCCTTTTTAAAATTTAAAAATATTATGGTCATTTAAAGATGAAAAGTTTTATTCCTAATGACTAGCGATTTTATACGGGTAATCTTAGAGAAAGCTAGTCGACTGTGAAGAAATAATGAGGTTCCTAGCTCCTCTGCTATGCAAAGGCTGCCTCCTGAGTTCTCAGACATGGAAGAGCCTTAGGAATCCAAAACAGCACCAAGTCTCATTGTTTGTACCCTATACTCCACCACAGTTTTTTTTTTTTTTTTTTCTTTGAGATGGAGTCTTACTCTGTCACCCAGCTAGAGTGCAGTGGCAGGATCTCAGTTTACTGCAGCAACCTCTCTGCCTCCCAGGTTCAAGCAATTCTCCTTCTTCAGCCTCCCAAGTAACTGGGACTACAGGCACTCCTCACCACACCATCTAATTTTCGTATTTTTAATGGAGACAAAGTTTCACCACGTTGGCCAGGCTGGTCTCCAACTGCTGACCTTGTCAAGTGATCCACCTTCCTTGCCCTCCCAAAGTGCTGGAATTACAGGGGCGAGCCACTGCACCCAGTCCCCCATAGTTCTTAGAGAACAAGGAATAAGGGTATAGTTTCTTTTAAACATTTAGTGTTCAGGAAAGACTGAAAATAGTACAGAGAAATGAAAAGCACAAGTCCCTCTCATTAAGTATTGATTTCTCTAAACACACTAAAAATCACAATAAAATCATGTCTTTATAAATGACCTTCACAGAGTAGGTAAGATTCACAGCCCCCTTTTTAATGAAGCACTCATATTGCTAGATGCATAAAACCTCCAGCTGTTTATTTTGAAACTGTAAACAATCCTGGACTTTTATTCCACTATCATAAAAATAATGAGTGGGGTCTTTTGAAAAGCAGGGCGTAGCCGGGCGCCAGTGGCTCACACCTGTAATCCTAGCACTTTGGGAGGCTGAGGCAGGCAGATCACCTGAGGTCACAAGTTCAAGACCAGCCTGACCAATATGGTGAAACCCCACCTTAAAAAAAAAAAGAAAAGCACGGTGTATTCCGAAGACTTAGAAGAAAGGAAATCATATGAAGGAGACTTACACCTATATATCTAGTATGATTTTTACATACTAATTTGAGAAAACTAATAAAGCCAACAAATATCAATCAACTCTCTACTCTGCCATAAATAAAAAGGAAAAAAAGAAATGCTTCACTTGGAATCCAAATTTAGTAGAGATCTTCATTAACTTACCACTATTGGCCAGGCGCGGTGGCTCATTCCTGTAATCCCAGCACTTTGGGAGGCTGAGGCAGGCAGATCACCTGAGGTCCGGAGTTCAAGATCAGCCTGGCCAACACAGTGAAACCTCATCTCTACTAAAAATGCAAAAATTGGCCAGACATGGTGGCTCATGCCTGTAATCCCAGCTACTCGGGAGGCTGAGACAGGAGAACGGCTTGAACTCACGAGGCAGAGGCTGCAGTGAGCTGAGATCGCACCACTGCACACCAGCCTGGTAAACAGAACCAGACTCCATCTCAAAAAACAAACAAACAAAAACCTTACGGCTATTATTAGCCCAAAGACACTATTACAGCTAATAATTAAGTTTGGGTTGTAACATATGAGAGATAATGTGATATATAACCCAAACACTGTTTTTAAGCTCAGAGATTCAGCTAAATGAGAACAGAAAATAAAAAGTTTTTTTTTTTTTTTTTTTTTTTTTTTGAGATGCAGTTTCGCTGGTTACCCAGGCTGGAGTGCAATGGCGCGATCTCGGCTCACCGCAACCTCCGCCTCCTGGGTTCAAGCAATTCTCCTGCCTCAGCCTCCCGAGTAGTTGGGACTACAGGCACGTGCCACCATGCCCAGCTAATTTTTGTATTTTTAATAGAAACGGGGTTTCACCATGTTGACCAGGATGGTCTCGCTCTCTTGACCTTGTGATCCACCCAACTCGGCCTCCCAAAGTGCTGGGATTACAGGCGTGAGCCACCGCACCCAGCCTGAAAATAAAAAGATTGTTTTAGGTAATGAATGATTTAGTTGTTCACAGTAATAAATAAGCAATAAGCTTTAAATTAGGTCTCTAATACTCCTTCCAACTCTCGGGTTTATGACTTTATCACACAAGTATTTTCTTTTTAAAAAGAAAAGGTTCCCTAGCAAGCATATATAAATATATATATATACACACACACACATATGAGGAACAATAAAATCATCTATACACACATTCACACACAAAATGAGTGGGAATACTAAGATGAAAGAAATATTTTCAGAGTATGAACAGGATGTTTTTCAGATAAAATCCTCAAGTATCAACAAAGAACTGTGGGTGAGCTTAAATCATGTGTGCCTAAACTACTCTGTAACTTATCTAAAACCAACAGGCTGGTATCTCTGAATTTAGAAGCAGAAAAATACACAGTAGTCTGGATACTTAGAAGGATTTAGTTTAAAGCCAATGTGTACAAGAATATTTATAAACTTACATAAAACCTATAGAGTTTGGCAAGCTTTGCAGAGACAAACAAACAATTCTGGTCAGAAATGAACTTCCTGTAAATATATTTCAGTGTTTTGGCAGTAAACTGTTAAGCACTATTCCTTTTAGTTTTTGTAAAAGGAATAAAAGGAAGGTAGAGAATACGCAGATCTCTCAATACATTTTCATGTTTGTTTTCAATTGAAATCAAAACATTTCTTAATTTACAATACTACGGATAATTCTATTGATAGAATCTTCTTTTTTTCTTTAAGGATAACAACATAAACAAAAATAATAATGACATAATCAACAAAAATAGCACAGTAACATGTTAAATGATTTCTGGCAGTCTGTCAAAAATACAGATATTAAAATAGGACACTTAAATAATATTAAGCTTCAATAAATGCACAAAACCCAGAACTGTAATAATTTTTAATATCCTACTCTTCAGAAAAGAAAAAATGTCACATGTTACTGTAAAACAAAAATAAATCCATAAGGTGATTATTTTCCTGTATCTGATCAATTGAGTTGGGGGAAATCCTGTCTCTGTAGCTGCCCCCAAGTTCCCTGCCCTTTTCAGAAGACTTTCTTCAAATTGCAGGCAGCCTGGAAATCTTCCCAGAAAATCTTTGAAAAAACACCGTCTGTTGTCTTCTGCATAGACACTCTGGATCTTACAAAGCACTTAGAAGTTTGTCCTCTGCTAAAAACACGTCAGGAAAACCAATAATCTGTTTTTTTCCCCCAAGTTGGAAGCTCCTGCCCACCAGCAAACTACTGCCTATTCTAGCCCTGTCCCCACCAGTACTTGCCACCTCCTCACCTCTTCACCCTTGTCCCAGTTCTTAGCTAGCAATTAGCATCAAGTCTGGGCCCCACTCAAAAACCCATCCTTCCCCTTGCTCTGAATATCAAGTTAAAAGTCCCTCCTCAAAATGGGGTGTTGGTTACTCTGTGTCTGTCATCTCAAATCCATCTGTGAAGACATCACAGCTCTGGCTCTAATTCTCTTGGGTTTCCTATCTCAGAAGAGGAAATTTTCCAGGTTCAACTTAAGGCAACAATTTTCTTTCTTTTTTTTTTTTTTTTTTGAGGTCCAAGGTAGGTATAAGGGCAACAATTTTCAAAGAGCAAAATGTGTTTATTATTAACATGTATACTTCAGGCACTTGTCTAACCTCTCAGCCAACAGAAGTGGTTTGTCTAGACGGTTTACATGAGATATTTGCTACATGCCATTGGTCATACTGGCACTCCAAGGCAGCATAAACTTTAGCCTTTCCTGGGATGGAATTAATGACATGACACCTTCAAGCTTTCAACTTTGGAAAATCAAAAAAAAAGTAAGTCAACTGATTCCCTAAAAATTCTCTCCCTTGCAAGGTTGTTATGAGGCGGTGGGAAGAAAAATGAGAAAGATGAGTCAGTGTGAGTCAGTGTTAAGAAAAAAGCTCTGCTTCTGGTAAACAGTTTGCTCTTTTACTGACAGGACTAGGATTACCCGACTCCCACTTCTAAAAATACACAAATAACAGGCGGTATATATTATATAAGTGGTTCCAAAACACAGACTCAGATAATTGACTCTAAAAAGAGAACAGTTAATCAGCAATGAGCCAGACCTTCCTGGAGCCTGCTTCTTCTTGGAGAAGCCCCCAGACTAAGTATTTCCCTAAAGGCAATTAAGATCCTAAGTACTTCCACTGCTCACTCAAGTGACCTAAAGGAATGACTGAGCCTCCCTTACAATAACAATTACTTCGTGAGCACCTACTATGTGCCAGTAACTCTGCTAGGCTTCATACAATTCATCTTTTACAACAATCCTTTAAGATGGTTGTTATTATTCATGTTTTATGAAGAAGGAACCTGGATCACAGAGGTTGGCTTAGATTTATATAAAGTTGCATAGTGGCAGCACCAGACCTGATTTGGAAGTGCTTGTTTCTTTTTATTCCAAGCTGAATTCAGAAATACGTATGAACTACCCTAAGCAAAGCAATGCATCAGGTACTACAGGGGCTACAAGGCTAGAAAAGCCCACTCCAATTATCAAGAAAGTAAGATACAAAATAAATGGGACTGTCTAGGAGAGCTTCATCTCTCTATTTCCAAGATCCCAAACAAGGCCTACCACATAGGAGTTGCCCAGGAAATTACTACTGAAACGTGTGGAAGAAAAGGGAAGCACACAATCAAATGTAACACAGGCAGTATGTGGTTAGTGTCACAAGACAGATTGTGCTGTGATGATTTAGATTATATCTTGATGGAGGGCTTTGGGGAATATGCATGAACAACATGGCATTTGAGATAAGTCTGACAAATTGACAAGCAACAGAGAAAAGTAAAGAGATCAATGGAGTATGTGGGGTAGTAACAGTTGAGACAAACCGTTCAGTACCTCTAGCAGTACAAGGAGAAATAAAGCTAGAAAAAAAGCAGATTCTATATTGTGTTGGCCCTGAGTCTGCTTCAAGTCCCTTTTTATATAGAAAAGCATATAGAAAATTACAAGTATTTTCTAGCTGATTCAAATACATGGGGAGACACTCTTAATGGTTAAATAAACGTAAATCTGCTGTATAACCTTTCTGGAACACAGTGGTGGTGACGGTGGTAGAATATAATAGAATAAATGAATATCTGTTTATAAATCTAGAACATATGTGTTTGTAAAACTAAAGGAGCATTACAGGTAAGTTCTACCACCTTTATTGCATCAACTCTGAATCATGATGATAAGTGTTCTGTGACAGCACATTTTATTTTAATCTATAGCTCCTTCAGTAGAGGACCAGTCAAGTCAATGACACTCAGCAGGCACAGCTGGCTAAAGGACTTTCTGGAAATGCAAGAGGATGGGAGGCACTTTTTGGCTGACACAACACTTGATTGTCTTCTCACTCAAATAGGAATTTAGTAGGTAGAGACCAAGATGTTAAACATCCAGCAAATTATGGGGCTGTCATATAGAAACAAAAACTGCCCCTTTACTCTGTTTGACTTTTAAATACCAAGATATTTATGTAAAGCCTCTTTATAGTTATCTGAACCTAGAACTCTACTCCTTTTTGTCTGTAACAAAGAACTTTTGCATGATTTTAGAGGAAATGTATTTTCCAAGAATGCATGTACCAACTAAAAGGAAAATGATGCTTTGTTTTGTATTTAAGGAGTGAATTATCATGTCCATAATATATTTGCAAATAGTTCAGCAAAAAATTGAAATATACACATGCAGATAAAATATATGCAACAAAATGTTAACAACTGTTTGGGCTAGATTTTCGATACAGGTGCTCATATTACTCTTGTTAATTTTTTTCCACGTTTGATATTTTTCATAATGAAAAGCTGGAGGGGAAAATCCATCTGGCCCTCATTAAGTAAGAGGTCACAACAGAGATTAAGACCACTGACTCCAGAGCTCTGGGACCTTAGGCAGGTTACATTCTCTCTCTTTGCCTCAGTTTCTCCATCTGTAACATAAGGATAATAATAGTACCTATCCCATGGAGCAGTCATAAGGATCAGATGAGTTAAAAAATGAAAGTTGCAGCTGGGTGCAATGGTTCATGCCTGTAATCCCAGTACTTTGGGAGGACAAGGCAGGTGGATCACCTGAGGTCAGGAGTTCTAGATCAGCCTGGCCAACATGGTGAAACCCCATCTCTACTAAAAATACAAAAAATTAGCCAGGCGTGGTGGTGGGCACCTGTAATCCCAGCCACTCAGGAGGCTGAGGCAGGAGAATCGCTTGAACTCAGGAGGCAGAGGTTGCAGTGAGATGAGATCGCACTATTGCACTCCAGCCTGGGCAACAAGAGCTAGATTCCATCTTGAAATAAATAAATTAATTTTTTTTAATATACTTTTTATTGCATTTTAGGTTTGGGGGTACATGTGAACATGCAAGATTGTTACATAGGTACACACATGGCAGTGTGATTTGCTACCTTCCACCCCATCATCTGTATCTGTTATTTCTCCCCATGCTATCCCTCAATTTTAAAAAATGAAAGTTGCTTAGAACACAGCCCACCACACAATGGCAGAATGCACTACTGAAGTCATAGCTATATCATCATATCTCAGTAAATAGTCATTCACACACCCACCTGCCCATCTCAGTAACCCTGAGTTACTTGTACAAGCAGAAGGGTTGGAAATACTTGACCAAGAGTCATATTCACTCTGTTTTCTTCCAATTAGATCCTTTCTCTCTATCCCCTTTTGAATATGCTCCAGCCAAACAGATCTTACTTATGTCTCTGACTCTCTAATGCATTTTTTTCTTACACATCTCCTGACCTTATTCTTTCCCCCATCTCACCTGAACACCATTTCTCCTTCTCTCAGTTCTTATTCATTCTTCAGAATGCTGGCCAAGTACTAGCTCCTTTGTGAGCCCAGCCAGACTCAGCCACCACTTGGTTTTCCTCTTCTGGAGTCCTTCTCCCAGGAACGTAACATAGGACTTGCCTTCAAGTGTCAATTACCTTTCAATCTGTAGATACCTTTTTAAACAGACTTTAAACTCCTTAAGGACAAGGGCTATGCTATTCTTTGCTATATATTTTCTTAGGCTTCTCATAGCCTCTAGAACAAGATGCATGGTGAAATCTTCATTTGACCTAAGCTGCTGCATTTGCTCTCTGATGAACCTTCACTTCTTTTTAATATGCCTCAAATAAAACTAGATCCAAAGGCTTTGCCCCAAACAGAACACTTTACTTGACAATATCTTCTGTGCTAACATAAAGCCAAGGGTGGTCCCATTATTCTGCCTATATTCCCTACTAGGACCATTGTGATGTGATTAATGGGTAGTATTCTGAAGATGACAGGACCAGAGTCCTTCTGAAATGGTCTCAAACAGAAATACATACATAAGTGGGGGCGCGGGTGGTAGGTAAAGCAAGGAAAAGGAAAGCATCCTTCCAGACTGGAACTCTGGTCCCAGCACCAGAGCAGAAATTCAGTGAGCAAACTGAACCACGTTGCTCATGGCATCTCCTTGCTTACTACCTGCGAGCACTTCCCACTGTGCCTAGAATGAGATCTCTAGTACTTGTGACAGGCTTCAAAGCCTGCAGTGACCTGGTTCCTATTTGTCTAGTTTGAAATTGTGCCACTCTCCCTCTCATTGTCTATTCCCCAGCCTCGTGGTCCTGTCTGTTGTTTGAACAGGTCAAACTTAAAGCTACAACAGGGCCTTTGTGCCTGTGGCTTCCAGTCATGGTTCCACTACTTACTAGCTATGTAACCACAGACAAGTTACTTAACCATTTTGAAACTCAGTTTCCTCATCCATAAAATTCAGTCATTTATTTATCAAGCGTCTACTACATAACACGACCTGTTCTAGGCATTAAAGAAGAATCAACAAATAGCACAGACAAGGTTCCCACTCTCTTTAGCTTACCTTCTAATGGACAAAAGGCAATTAAACAATTAAGATCATTTTAGACACTAACAAACTCTATAAAGAAAATTAGGCAGAGTAATGCACAGCTGAGTTGAAGAGGATGGCGAGCAGGCTACTTTAGAGTTGTCGGGGAACACTGCCTGGAGGAGGTGACATTTGAGCTGAGACCTAAGGAAGAGAAGATGTTAATACATGAAACGCTGTGGAAGAGAATCCCAGGCAGAGAGAACAGTGCAGAAATGCCCTGAGGAGGGAACTTGCAGCATGGGTTCCAAAAAAGCTGTGCCAGGCTAGAACCTAGTAAGCAAGAGAAACAATGTGGCTGGAGAGGCAGGCAGAAGCTAGGTCCCAGAGGCTTTGCGGAGTGGTGTTAAGGAATCTGGATTTCAATCCATGTGCAATGGAAAGCCACTGAAGTGCTTTAAGCCGGGAGTCACATGATCAAATTTATGTTTTTAAAAGATCACTCTGTGGGGAAACCTGAACAACATTGGTGGACTGTATAAATATCAATATCCTGGTTGTGATATTTGACTATAGCTCAGCAAGATGTCATTGTGAAGAAAAACTGGGTAGTGGGTACATTGGATCTCTGTCTATTAATTTTTACAACTGCATGTGAATCTATAATTATCCCAAAGTTTAAAAAAATCACCCCGGCCACTATGTGTAGAATAGATTTTTATTTGTATATACACAGGTGTTTTTATGTGTGTGTGTGCGTGCATGCACATACATATTTATTTATATTTATTCTGTAGTGAGGCAAGAAGGGAATCAGGGAGACCAGCAAGGAGGCTGCCGCCCTTGTCTGATGGCTCACAGGTTTGCTGCATGGTGTCTTGCTATAAACAAACATAATGGATGTGGACAGAAGAGTGAGGGAGATCAAGGATGAAGATGAAGTTTTTAGATTATACGAGGGGTCTTCAAAAACTTCATGGATAATATGTATTATGAAAACACTATACATGAACTTCAAAAATGTTCTGCACCGGCCGGGCACGGTGGCTCATGCCTGTATTCCCAGCACTTTGGGAGGCTGAGGTGAGAGGATCATGAGGTCAGGAAATCAAGACCATCCTGGCTAACACAGTGAAACCCCATCTCTATTAAAAATACAAAAAATTAGCTGGGCATGGTGGTGGATGCCTGTAGTCCCAGCTACTCGGGAGGCTGAGGCAGGAGAACCGTTTGAACCTGGAAGCAGAGGTTGCAGTGAGCCAAGATCACACCACTGCACTCCAACCTGGAAGACAGAGTGAGACTCTGTCTTAAAAAAAAAAAAAAAAAAAAAAAAAGTTCTGCATCAAAATAAGCTTGTCCTAACCTCATTTCTGAAGAGAATCTCGTTTGGGGCACTAAGAATGATACAACATTAGTTTGAAAAGAGCAACATTAATTCTGCTAAAATTGAAGCAAGAGCAAACATCAAATTTATGGTGAAGCTCAAGTCAAGGAATGGTGCAATCACTGGTACCTTACAAAAAGTTTATGGGTACAATGCCCCAATGAAATTAGCAATTTACAAATGGATAACTCATTTTAAGAAGGGATGAGAGGATGCTGAAGATGCATCCCACAACAGCAGAAAATCCACATCAATTTGTGATTTTTTTAAAAAATTCATTTTGTTGGCCGGGCACAGTGGCTCAGGCCTATAATCCCAGCACTTTGGGAGGCCAAGGAGGGTGAATCATAAGGTCAAGAAATCGAGACCATCCTGGTCAACATGGTGAAACCCTGTCTCTACTAAAAATACAAAAATTAGCTGGGCATGGTGGCGCACACCTGTAGTGTCAGCTACTCGGGAGGCTGAGGCAGGAGAATTGCTTGAACCCTGGAGGCAGAGGTTGCGGTGAGCCGAGATTGCGCCATTGCACTCCAGCCTGGGTAACGAGAGCGAACTCTGTCTCAAAAAAAAAAAAAAATTCATTTTGTTCATGCTCTAATTGAAGAGGATCAATGATTAACATCAGAAACAGCCAACAACACAAACATCTCAATTGGCTCAGCTTACACAACTGATGGAAATGTTACAATTGAGAAAACTTTCCACTTGTTGGGTGCCAAATCCACTGCATCCACATAAGCTACGGACAAGAGCAGAACTTTCAAAGGAAATTTTAAACAAGTGGGGTCAAGACCCTGAAGCATTTCTTCAAAGAACTGTAACAGAGATGAAACATAGCTTTGCCAATATAATCCTGAAGACAAAGCACAATCAACGCAATAGCTACCAGGAGTTGGAAGTGGTCATGTCACAGCAAAAGTGAATTGGTCAAAGGCAAAGGTCATGGAAACTGTTTTCTTGGGATGGTCAAGGCACTTTCCTTGTTGACTTTCTGGAAAGCCAAAGAAAAATAATATATGCTTATTATGAGAGTGTTTTGAGAAAGTTAGCCAAAGCTTTAGCAGAAAAATGCCTGGGAAAGCTTCACCAGAGAGTCCTTCTCCACCATTACAACCCTCCTCCTGCTCATTCCTCTCATCAAACAAAGGACATGTTTATGAGATTTCAATGGGAAATCACTGCACACAGAAATAATTATGCATTCACCTTACAGTACTGATTTGGCTCTTTTTGACTTCTTTTTGTTTCCTAATATTAAGAAATCTTTAAAGGGAACCCATTTTTCTTCAGTTAACAATGTAAAAAAGACTGCATTAATATGGCTAAATTTCCAGAACCCTCAGTTCTTTAGGGATGGGCTAAATGGCCGGTATCATCACAAAGCTGTCTTGAACTTGATGGAGCTTATGTTGAGAAATAAAGTTTATATTTTTCATTTTTATCTTTTAATTCAATTTTTCCAGGAACTTTTTGAAGTCTCCTCTCATGTACCTAACAATGCTTGTGTGAGAATTAAATGAGCTAATATATGTAAAACACAGCCCCATGGTAAGCACATAGTAGATGCTCACTATATATTTAAATGAAAGAATAAAACTGGTCCTAAAGACTCAATATATAAAAAACTAAGGCATACCTCAGGTACTAGTAAAATTCCCCAGTTACTTCAGAAGTTAAAATTAGTTCCAAATTTCATGTTTAAATGATTAACAAGGAAGATCCAAAATGTACATTTAGACCTCCTCCTAACTCCTTTTTCACCAAAAGAGATATAATATTATCAAAGAAAAGATTTTCTATAATCACAAAAATCCAAAGCTTTTTCTGTCACTTTCTCAAATGGAAGTTTGTTTTCTTTTGTTTTGAGAAAAGGTCTCACACTGTCACCCAGGCTGGAGTGCAGTGAGGCAAACACAGCTTACAGCAGCTTCTGTCTCCCGGGTTCAAGTGATCCTACTACCTCAGCCTCCCAAGTAGCTGAGATTATAAGCATGTGATCCCATGTCAGCTATTTTTTTCTATTTTTCATAGAGATGAGGTCTTATTTTGTTGCACAGGCTCGTCTTGAACTCCTGGTCTCAAGTGATCCTCCTGCCTTGGCCTCCCAAAGTGCTGAGATTATAGGTGTGAGCCACAGCCCTAAGCCTTAAATGGAAGTTTAAATTAGAAGTAATACATCTTTAGTTGGGCACAGCTCACACCTGCAATCCCAGCATTTTGTGAGGCTGAGGCAGGCAGATCACCTGAGGTCAGGAGTTCAAGACCAGCCTGGTTGGTGAAACCCCAACTGTACTAAAAATACAAAAATTAGCTGAGTGTGGTGGTGCACACCTGCAATCCCAGCTACTAGGGAGACTGAGGCACAAGAATTGCTTCAACCTGGGAGGCGGAGGTTGCAGTGAGCTGAGATCAAGCTGCTGCACTCCAACCTGGGCAAAAGAGCGAGACTCTTTCTCAAAAAATAAAAAAAGAAGTAACAAGTAACACATCTTCTAGTACAAAACTGGCTAGATGACTACTGGAGATGGTTTGTGCTGGAGTTTTTGAAAAGAAATATCAATAAAGCATACAGAAATTCCTGGAAAAATAATCAAGGAAAAAAGAGTGTGTAATAAAACATTTACACAGAACAGTATGTGGAAGAAAAAAACGAAGAGTTCCTATGTTACTGGGGCCAAATGATAGCTTTATGATATTGCTCATTTTTAGATAAAACTGTATCTCCTACATGTCTTTTGTTATTTGGGCATAAAGTGGGAGTTGTTTGAATAAGTAAGTCTGTAAAAGCACAAGTTACTATAAATCACGAATACTAAGAATGCCAAAACTGTAGTATCTGAGAAGCAAAAATCAAGCTTTTAAAAAGTCAAATCTAAAAGGCAAGTGGTAGTTTTTAAAGAAGTTTTAAAAGTTTTAAAACTTCCTGAGAATTTAAGTCTAGAGCACTGACTTTCTGACCTGGGTTTATATAACTCTCATACCCAAGGGATGTGACAGCTGATTGTCTTGTCCAAACAAACACTACAGAAAATTATTAAAACCATCAGGGATATTTCATTTTTCTTCCCACAGTATCTAATTCTTATCTCAGACAGATATGTGTGTGTGTGTGTGTGTGTGTGTGTGTGTGTGTGTGTGTGTGTGTGGTTTGGATGAATGTCCTACATAATTAGAATTCTTCACAGTACTAAGGAGAAGGCAAAGTGTTTTAAAGTCTTAAAAGAAAATTAATTTTCTAGAGAAATTCTGGCTTTGGGAAAGTAGCAAAGTGATCTGTGGATGACAGAGTTATCTTTAATTAGGAGTTAAGCAAACAGTTATAAGCAAAATCTAGACAAATAATGACATTGTTTATATTTCAAAGGCAGGGAAACAGATTCTGCTACAAAACTTTTCCAACACAAATCCCCAGCAGATAGTTTTCCTTAGGAAAACTATTTTTATCCCTTTATCAACTTGGTTGATAAGTATTTCATTTTCAGTACATATATGAAAAAGCTATATAAAGTGAAATTGTTTTCATTATTTAAACAACATTTTACAAATGGAGACAAAGCTTATTGTGCTGTAATGTTTATTTGCTAGGTTGACAAATGATTCTGCCACGAATATCATGAAGTCTCAGAATGAGAATACATAGAAGGAATTGGCTTGGCTCCCAAAATCCTCCTGAACCATGGTCCTTCCCTCCAGACTAAAACACCACTCTGGAAACTTGTGATTAATGTTAATTAATTCAGAACATATTTACATATATTATTCCACTGCCTGTGTGGGATAAGATGCTACCTTTTTGGTTATTTGGTTTCTTTTCGCGACAGTCTTGCTCTATCATCCAGGCTGGAGTGCAGTTGTGCAATCTCAGCTCACTGCAACCTCTGCCTCCCGGGTTCAAGTAATTCTCCTGCCCCAGCATCCCAAGTAGCTGGAATTACAGGTGTGCACTACCACATCCAGCTAATTTTTTGTATTTTTAGTAGAAACAAGATATCACCATGTTGGCCAGGCTGGTCTCGAACTCCTGATCTCCAGTGATCCGGCTGCCTCAGCCTCCCAAAGTGCTGGAATTATAAGACATGAGCCACCATGACTGTCCTATTTTTAAGGGAGAACAGGGTTTCACCATGTTGGTCAGTCTGGTCTCAAATTCCTGACCTCAAGTGATCCGCCCACCTTGGCCTCCCAAAGTGCTGGGATTACAGGCGTGTGACACCGCGCCCCGCTGATGCTATGTTTAAGATGCTATTATTATTCTAATTTTTTCAGATGAAGAAACTGCAGCTTGGAAAGGTTGGTGTCCAAAGTCACCAAATTAGTAAGTGCCACAGCTGCCACACTCAGCTCCCACAAGCTATGAAGGAGTGATAGTAATGACAGTGGCAGCACTTAAGCTGTACTCAGCATGTGTGAGGCACTGTTCTTTTCACTATCCTACGTCAACTCATGTAATCGTCAAGACCACCCTAGGGGACAGGTAGGCAAGTTTGTATTTGGACCACCAGCCTCCTCCTTCTCTACCCTGCTCACCAGACATGGCCTGCTTCTCTCCCCACAAAATCAAAATCAGCATCCCAATGTCATCGTATTCTCTCTACCCTTATCTCAAATCAAAATTTGTTCCAAAATGCTGGTAATTGTTGAAGCTTGATTATAGATAATGGAGATTTCTTTATACTATTCTACTTTTGCCTATATTTGAAATTACCTTATAAACAAGTTTGGATTTGATTCATGGCACAAATCTCAGTGTATAAAAAGCAAAGCAAGCTTGTAATCATTTAACTATAAGTAACACATTTAACATTTTTTGCTCTAACATGGAATGTAAGCTATTGAAAAGGCTACAAGACTAGCTCCACTGACAATGAATTCAAAGGAAGTGTTACTGAAGATGGCTATGTAATAACAGAAGACAGTCACATTGATTCATTCTCTCATTCCATGAACATAAATTGAGCACCCATTGTTATGTTAGGATGTACAAAGGTCTAAGGATGAACTCCTGTCTTCAACGAGCTAAGAGTTTAGTAACAGACACAAAACGAACACAAAGGTAATTATGGAGGAGGACTATTTATGAGAAATGTTATAAAAAGAAAAGTTTGAAGTGCTGTGTGATTTGGAAAAAGAAGCAACATCAGGACAAATTCCATTACAGTGAATTCCATGAAACAGTCCAAACTTTTTGGTATGTTAAACATCATTTAAAATCAGTGAGTGGCCTGAGCACAGCGGCTCATGTCTGTAATTCCAGCACTTGGGGAAGCAGGCAGATCACCTGAGGTCAAGAGTTCGAGACCAACTTGGCCAGTGTAGTGAAACCCCGTCTCTATTAAAAATACAAAAATTAGCCGGGCGTGGTAGCGCATGCCTGTAGTCCCAGCTACTCAGGAGGCTGAGGCAGAAGAATTGCTTGAACTGGGAAGGCAGAGGCTGCAGTGAGCCATGATTGCACCACTGCACTCCAGCCTGGGCAACAGAGCGAGACTTCAGCTCAAAAAAAAAAAAAAAAAAAAAAAACCCCAAAAAACATAATAGATGTCTCTGGAAAAAAGCTCACCAGGGCACCATTTATAATGACCAACAATAGGGCTTGGTGATATTCATTTCAATTGATACACAGTAACCCATAAATAACAACTTAAGAAACAAAGTAGAAACTCTCTCCCTGATGGAATCAGGAATGATAATGGTATTAATACATTTTTAAAAATACAGTTAAAGAGACAAATCATTAAAAATGTATGTTTATTTTCCAAATACTAAGAGATGAAAGTCTCCCCTCCCCTCCCTTCCCCTCCTCTTTTCCCTTTTCCCTTTTCTCTTTTCTCTTTTCTGAGACAGGGTCTCTCTCTGTCACCCATGCTGGATTGCAGCTGCATGACCATGGCTCACTGCAGCCTCAACCTCCCTGGGCTCAGGTGATCCTCCCACCTCAGCCTCCAAGTAGCTGGGACTACAGGCACACACCACCACATCCTGCTAATTTTTGTATTTTTTGTAGAGACAGGGTTTTGCCTTATTTCCCAGGCTTGTGTCTTGAACTCCTGGACTCAAGCAATCCATCTGTCTCAGCCTCCTAAAGTGCTGGGATTACAGGTGTGAGCCCACTGCATCCAGTGAAGGCCTTTTCTTGAGAGTAAGTTCAAGCAGTTAAAGTTCCTGCATGAACCACACTCTTGATGTATATCTATGATTTCCAGTTTTTACTGGAAAGACACTTGTGAAGTATTCTGAAGGCAGAATCATACATATAAATATACATATACATGTTTTGGAGACAAGGTCATACTCTGTCTCCCAGGCTGGAATGCAGTGGCGTGATCACAGCTCACTGTAACTTCAAACTCCTGGGCTGAATTGATCCTCCCGCTTCAGCCTCCCAAGTAGCTAGGACTACAGGGACATGCCACCACATCTGGCTAATTTTACTTTTTGTAGAGATGGGGGTCTCACTGTTGTCAGGTTGGTGTCAAACTCCTGGCCTCAAGTGATTTTCCTGCCTCAGCCTACCAGTATTAGGATTACGGGTGAGAGCTACCCCACCTGTCAGAATCCCCCTATTTTTTTAAGTTGTTTTCTTCAATCTTTTCAGAGGTCTCTTCTACCTCTGACAATAATTTTTTTTTCTTAGCCATTTATCTTTATCAGGTAAACACATTCATTTTTCATAAAAGCAATATCTTTTTTCCTTTTTCCCTTTATATTTCGATAGTTAAGATAATATTTAATTATTTTGTAATCACAATAATAAGTAAAACTAAAATAAGCAGGCTAGGGAACAAACCCAGCTGACTCTTATTGATTGCCACTGTTATCAACACATTATGAGCAAACATTTATAATGTAGGCTGGGCGCAGTGGCTCACACCTTTGTAGTCACAGTACTTTGAGAGGCAGAGGTGGGTAGATCACCTGAGGTCAAGAGTTCGAGACTAACCTGGCCAATATGGCGAAACCCTGTCTCTACTAAAAATACAAAATTAGCTGGGTATTGTGGGGCACACCTGTAATCCCAGCGAATCCAGAGGCTGAGGCAGGGGAACTGCTTGCACCAAGGAGGCAGAGGTTCCAGTGAGCCAAGATTGCACCACTACACTCCAGCTCAGGCCACGGAGCAAGATTCCATCTCAAAAAAAAAAAAAGAAAAAGAAAAAGAAAAAAGAAAGTCAATGTAAAAACCACAATTGCCAGGCGCAGTGGCTCACGCCTGTAATCTCAGCACTTTGGGAGGCCAAGGCGAGCGGATCGTGAGGTCAAGAGTTCAAGACCATCCTGGCCAACATGGTGAAACCCCGTCTCTACTAAAAATACAAAAAAATTAGCTGGGCACGGTGGCGCACGCCTGTAGTCCCAGCTACTTGGGAGGCTGAGGCAGGAGAATTGCTTGAACTTGGGAGGCAGAGGTTGCAGTGAGCCGAGGTTGCGCCACTGCACTCCAGCCTAGCGCCTGGTGACGAAGTGAGACTCTGTAATCCCAGCACTTTGGGAGGCCGAGGTGGGTGGATCACGAGGTCAAGAGATCGAGACCATCCTGGCCAACATGGTGAAACCCCGTCTCTACTAAAAATACAAAAAATAGCTGGGCATGGTGGCACGTGCCTGTAGTCCCAGCTA
>PVKV010019150.1:0-43001 GCA_004027835.1 Alouatta palliata
AAAAAAAGGTGGGCACAAATAACCTATGTGACCACCAAAATAAAAAGAAATGAGCACCAATAATTTAGACTATAATAAGAATTTTGGCCTGGCTGCTTCAGAATATTTATGCTGAAGAGTTCCATACTTTGAGATCAAGTCAGCTTGGTAAAGTGAGGCCCAGAAGGAAGGTCTTGGAATGTCATGATAATTAATGCTGTCTTTATCACTGAAGCAATTGAGAGTTAAATGGGGTCATTTCCTCACTTAGTACTTGTTTGACAACATCCCTGATATTTGGTTTATTGAGTCAGTAATTACACTGTTATTCATGGCTCAAAAGTTCATTTTTTTCTGTTGAAGTCTACAAAATTGAAATATTACCAAGGTTAATTAAAATACCTAGCATATCATTTGAACCATTTTCATAGAAGCTGTTGCCACAGTCGCAACTACACAAGAATGTTCTTATATCCTCTTCTGTATCACAAGGCAGCCACTCAGATTTCTATTTGACTCTGGCTATGTAGCAAGAATATCCCTTCAAAAAGTTTCCTGCTACCTCAGCAAGAACACTTTAGGCTACAAAAGGGTGGAACTGAATAGGTTTTACATTTGAACTACTTTAGTTCAATCCAGTGAAAATATTGGTTAATTTCCGTTGCTGCAGGAAATCCTGGGCTATAAAGATAAAACAAATGACCCTGGGGATGAGAAGTAGGCACTGGTTCCACCTATCCCTGAAACCATGAAAATCCACTTTCCCAAAAGGCCTTTGCCCTTTAGAGAATTGACACAGAAGCCTTAACTAAACGGTGGTGGTTCTGGGAGATTTGCCAGAACTCAGCACTAAGCTCTGGGTTTCAGGTTCCAGAATTAAAACAAATTGGGAACACAGGTGATTGCTTAAACTTGCCTTCACTTAACACAATGTTATTCACAGAATTAAGTAAAATAATAATAATGAAATAATATGTCTTAGATTCTCATCTTCATTATAAACCATCTTTCAGAAAAATACAAAAAGGCTTGTCCCCAAATTTAAACTCTATTTTAAAAAAGAGAAGCAGGCCGGGTGCGGTGGCTCACGAGTAATCCTAGCATTTTGGGAGGCCAAGGTGGGTGGATCACCTGAGGTCAGGAATTTAAGACCAGCCTGGCCAACATGGTGAAAACCTGTCTCTATAAAAATAGAAAAATTAGCTGGGCATGATGACAGGTGCCTATAATCCCAGCTACTCAGGAGGCTGAAGTGGTAGAATCGCTTGACCCCAGGAGGCAGAGGTTGCAGTGAGTCAAGATCACACCATTGCATTCCAGCCCGGGTGACAGAGCAAGACTCCATTTCAGTGGGAAAATTAAAAAAAAAGAGAGAGAAACACTAAAATTAAAAATGTATTTCTGTTATTATTCTTTTACCAAATCTTGTAAGCTTACTATATGTATAGATTCTAAGAATCACAGATGAATTGGTGAACAAGACACAGTTTCTGCTTGCTTAAGTCTTACATTCTACTAGGAAAGATAATACATATGAACACATATACATCTGCAAACAAGAAAATTATCAGTCGTGCTCAGTACTTTGCAATGACAAGGTGGCTATTTCAGACTGTTGGCCAGGGAAATTCTTTCTGAGGAAGAGATATTTAAACAAATCTGAATGAAAAGAAGTGACACCCATGAAAATCTGTGGAAAACATATCCCAGGAAGTGGAAAGAATTAATGCACAGGTATATTTCTTCAAGAAACAATGAGGACATCCCTACCTCTCGGCCTCACCTGGACAATTTTTAAATTAGGATCCTATTGCAGACCTAATAAAAGAGAACAGAACATGATGGGAAAGCAGTGCAAAATAATGGGATTGGACAAATAAATTGCTATTATTCTAAAATACAACTGTATTCCAAATGAATAGCACACTTTCCTTCTTATTGTTGTAAAGTTATCATGTGTTTTTCTCATATCATTATAAGTAGGGATACCACAATAAAAGTATGCCATTAATCAGTTTTGAGGTTCAATTGTGCATTTAATATTTTCTATTGTTGGCCTGGCACCGTGGCTTATACCTGTAATCCCAGCACTTTGAAAGTCCAAGGCAGGTGGATCATGAGGTCAGGAGTTCAAGACCAGCGTGGCCAACATAGTGAAACCCCATCTCTACTAAAAATACAAAAATTAGCCCGGCATTGTGGCGGGTGCCTGGAATCCCAGCTACTTGGGAGGCTGAGGCAGGAGAATCGCTTGAACCTGGGAGACAGAAGTTGCAGTGAGCTGAGATTGCGCCATTGCACTCCAGCTGAGGCGACAGTGCAAGACAATCTCAAAAAATTTTTTCTATTATTGAGTGTACTTTGAATAAAATACAAGATGGTGACTGTTCAAGCATCAGTGACCTTACTAAGATGGGGAACAAATTGGAACTCCACTCCCTTTTGAACCAGCAGAGGAACATCAGGGACTGCTTCACATCTAGTGAAACATGTCGTGATTTCTAGACACCTAAGGTTCCTGTGAATAGAGCTTAAACTCCACTGATATCACAGGGAGAGAGTTCAAGACAATGCATGTCATCATGGGTAAATCAAGATTGCCTTCCTTTAGCTTGCTTTCTCCAGCCATCAAAAAGTAATAATAATCCTGACAACCTCTGAGAGATATGCCAACTCTAAAATAAAAAATAATAATAGCTACCATTTATTGAGCATTAAGGTGTTAAGATGGTTTGCAAAGATTGCCACAGTATCTCCTCCCATCCCTGCAATGCATACCCCTTCTAACACAACTTTGCTTTTCTCCCTTAAAAGGTGGTGTCTCTTTCCCTGCCCTTTGAATCTCAGCTGGTCTTGTGACATGCTTCGATCAAAGAATGTGGTCAAAATGAGGCTGGGCATGGTGGCTCACACCTGTTAATGCCAGCACGTTGGGAGGCTGAGCTGGGTGGATCACCTCAGGTGAGGAGTTCAAGACCAACCTGGCCAACATGATGAAACCCCGTCTCTACTAAAAATATAAAAATTAGTTGGACATGGTGGCAGGCATCTGTAATCCCAGCTACTTGGGAGGCTGAGGCAGGAGAATCGCTTGAACCCAGGAGGGAGAGGTTGCAGTGAGCCAAGATCAAGCCATTGCACTCCAGCCTAGTGACAGAGCAAGACTCTGAGGAAGGAAGGAAGGGAGGAAGGAAGGGAGGCCGGGAGGGAGGCCGGGAGGGAGGAAGGGAGTCAAAATGACATTTTGCTGAGAATCTAGACTTAAAGAGGTCTAGATTGCTTCTGCTCTTGCTATGTTAAAGTACTATTCCTACTCAAGACTACTTGTAGAAAAGCCCAAACTAGCCTACTGGAGGATGAAAGGTCACATGGAAGGAGAGGCTCAGTGCTTGTAGCTGTTTCAGTCACACCAGTTGCAATCCCAGACATGTGAGTATGGATGTCTTAGACTATCCAGCCCCAGCCAAGTCATCTGCTGCCTTAGCTACGAAACTGAAATGAGCCCAGGCCCACAGAATGGATCAACCACAACATCATGAAAAAGAGATAATTTTTGTTTTAAGCTCTTAAATGTTGGGAAGGTTTTCTTTTGTTTTACGTGTACGTGTGTTTCTTTTGTAACTACAGATAACTGATTCATTAATTCTAAACTAGCAAATCTACGTACCATATATTTAGTAACTAAGTGAATGTTCTACCACTCCCAAGAGGCCAATACTATCAATGAGACCATATTACAAACAAACAGCTTGAAGCTCAGTGAATTTAAATAAGTCGCCCAAGGTCACACAGCAAAGCAACAAATCAAACCCAGCTCTGTCTGGCATCAAGAATGTATTTTATCAGCTGGGCACAGTGGCTCATACTTGTAATCCCAGCACTTCAGGAGGCCAAGGCAGGTGGATCACCTGAGGTCAAGAGTTCAAAACCAGCCTGGCCAAAATGGTAAAACTCCATCTCTACAAAAACACAAAAATTAGCCAGGCATGATGGTGCATGCTTGTAATCCTAGCTACTTGGAGGCTGAGGCTGGAGAATTGCTTGCTTGAACCCGGGAGGTGGAGGTTGCAGTGAGCCAAGATAGTGCCATTGCATTCCAGCCTAGGTGACAGAGCAAGACTCAATCTCAAAAAAGAATATGTTTTATCACTTTACTATACTATGATGATGTTTCAAATTTTTGAAAGAAAAAAGGGTGTGTGTGTGTGTGTGTGTGTGTGTGTGTTTGTGGATGTGTATGGGGCTTTTAGAATTCAGTCCAGATTATTAGTATTACTTTCCTATATGAAACGTAATACTTCAGTTTTTTTTATTTCAAGGAAATCATAGTGTGTATGGGAAAAAAGGAGACATACTAAAAATGCAAATTATTTATTTGAGAAGAATTTATATACCTATACGAATTAATATATACTGATAATATCCAAACAATTCAAAAAATATATATAATGCAACAGAATTTAAACAATACTTGACAATGAGGTGCTATATACTCTACAGAGTTAAAAAAATGAATCGTACTGGTCGGGCGCGGTGGCTCACGCCTGTAATCCCAGCACTTTGGGAGGCCGAGGCGGGTGGATCACGAGGTCAGGAGATCGAGACCATACTGGTCAACATGATGAAACCCAGTCTCTACTAAAAATACAAAAATTAGCTGGGCATGGTGGCACGTGCCTGTAGTCCCAGCTACTCGGGAGGCTGAGGCAGGAGAATTGCTGGAACCCAGGAGGCGGAGGTTGCGGTGAGCCGAGATCGCGCCATTGCACTCCAGCCTGGGTAACAAGAGCGAAACTCCGTCTCAAAAAAAAAATGAATCGTACTAAGTTCTTCTAGTATTTTGTTTTTTTTTTTTTCTTTTCCCATCAAAGTCAGAGAATCCTCTAATATTTTCATAAGCTTAGAAATCACCAAACATTGTGTCCCCATAGCCAGCAGTCAAGTCACTTAGGCATATTTTTTCAGGCCAGGCCATGTCCTTCAGGATGGTTCCTTCTGCTCAGCTGCAGCTGGGCCCACACGCAAACTAACTAATTGAAATATCTCTTGGTGAGAGGTTATGCTCAACTCACTATTTATTTGAGCACCTGCTAGCTATCTCGGTGTTGGGTTCTATGGCAGAGACAAAGAAGTTCTGACCATGGTCCCTATTAAAGCCAAGATCGTATGACAGGACTTAACCATGTTGTTCCTGCCTTTCAGCATCTCTGAACATCAGGTGAAAGATCTGAAAATCATTACTGGAGCAGCTGTGGTCATCCATCCAGAAAGTATTCATTTACTGTGCTTCTGCATGCCCATGAGTCATGATTAAAGGGACTGTTTTGAAGCCTCCGTAACTATGAACACATTGTTCATTGCCAGCCCTCAGGGTTGCCCACCTGATTTCCACCTCCTACATCACATTTGGGGTCTTTCAGAAAGAATAGGTTTCAAACCTACACACCTACAATACATCCAAAATTGCAGAGAAAATGAACATCTGGATGACATATAAACACCTTAACCCCCTCTGCTGTTGAGAGTCCCCATCAGTGTGTGGTTTTCAGCATCTTACATGTGAATAGCTTCCTTTTCTAGCCTTGATCCAGTTTCATTTATGTGTTAATGATAAAACTGCTATCGATTGCCTTGGCAACATATCTGTTTGCTAAAAGAGGGACTAAACTCTGAGGTTTATTTTAAATTTTCTACCTGCCAGGTCCCTTACACTAATTTAGGAAATATTTTTTTTAAAGCAATATATATTAATAGCCTAGAGATAGTAGCAGAAAATATTTCATGTAAATTAACATTCATGAGAATGTTAATTATATTTTTAAATATAAATCAAAGAGCTTTGGTGCTATTAATGTTTTTAATATTCTCCATTAAAATATTCATTCTGCTCCAATGTTTATATTATATTTAGTCTTCTAGTAACTTCCTGAATTTTTTGCATATTAAAATTTCTCATATAGGAATTTATGTATGGTTAAAGAAAATAAAGTTTACTCTGTGGAAGCCCTAACTATAGATTGTAAAACAATCAATGATTAGTGCTTTGAGGCTAGATACTATATAAATCAAATAAAAATGCAAGGTTTAAACTCAAGAATTTCTGAATATTTACTGTAAGTTCAAAGCAAAAGGAACTGTAGCCTCATAATTTGGTTATGTTATTTGCATTCCACTTCAACATTCCTGTGGTTCTGCCTCTTTTTTTTTAATCAGATTCTGGTGGTAAATGAAAACCAAAGAAATGGAAGTTTTTAAAACTGAACCTCAATACTAAAAGGTAGCAAATCATAGAACAGCCAAACTCTGCAAAATAATTCAATAAAAGGAAGCATTTTATTCCATGTTTCGCTCTGTTAGCTAGAAGCTACCTTTCACTGTTATCTCTGGTTTTGCTCACAGTTTTGGAAGTTGGGTAGGCAGCTTTCCCAAGAAATGAGAAGAACATGACAGGGCCTGCTCGCTGTTGGAATATAAGCATATCTAGGCTACATTTAGGGGCACAATGCTAGAGTCTGCATACATCCTCACCTTGTAATTAACTATTGCTAGTGTAATAGGGTTCTCACCTCCAAAAAGATCCTTTTTCTTTTTTTTTGAGACGGAGTCTTGCTCTGTCACCCAGGCTGGAGTGCAGTGGTATGATTTTGGCTCACTGCAACCTCCACCTCCCAGGTCCAAGCTATTCTTCTGCCTCAGCCTCCAAAGTAGCTGGAACTACAGTCACGCACCACCACACCTGGCTAATTTATGTCTTTTTAATAAAGATGTGATTTTACCATATTGGCCAGGCTGGTCTCAAACTCCTGACTTCGTGATCCACCCGCCTCAGCCTCCCAAAGTGCTGGGATTACTGGCGTGAGCCACCACACCAGCAAAAAGATTCTTTTAAGGAGTTTATGTTTTTCTGATTTTCAAAGGGACTGTTCTATTGAATCATTGAATTCTGTGAGTACTCAAAAATTTTAAACTTTACCTTGGTTTAGTTTGTTTTTTATTTATAAGGATGATGACATAGCTAATTAGCAGACTACCTGGTACATAACGATATCTACGTGAGTTCTTTTGTTGTTGTTGTTGCTTTGCAGGTTTTTTGAGACAGGATCTCATTCTGTCACCCAGGCTAGAGTACAGTAGCAATCAGGGCTCACTGCAACCTCAACCTCTCAGGGTCAAGTGGTCCTCCCGCTTCAGTGTCCCAAGTAGTTGGGACCTCAGGCAGGCATTGCCACCACAAGCAGCTAATTTTTTTTTTGTAGAGACGGAGTCTCCCTATGTTGCCCAGGCTGGTCTCAAACTCCTTGGTTCAGGCATCCTTCTGCCTTGGCTTCCTAAAGTGCTGGGATTACAGGTGTGAGCCACTACACCCAGTCCTAAGTGACTTTTTAAAAGATAAGAGTTACCGAGAGTTTGAAAGCCTAAATCATTATTACTAGCAGTTGTTGAGCACTTGTTATATGCCATGTAACGTACTGAGGGCATTTATGCATGATTCATTCATTCAGTGTATTCCTATTGTCTACCTATTGTAAGTCCTGGAGAATAGCAGTTAAGCAAAACAAAATCTTTCATTGAGTTTATATTCCAGCAAGGAAACAATCAACAATTAAATAAGTCAAATATAAAGCATATGTGATGAAAATAAGTGCTATGGAGAAGTAAGCGGAGAAGAGAAAGAGTGAGTGACTGTGTGTGTGAAAAGGTCTCATCCAATAAATTGACAAAAGAGCAGAGGCCTGAAAGAAAGGAGATGGTCTAAAAGTGGATCTCAGTCTGGGCAACATGGTAAAACCCCATCTCTACAAACTAAAAATACCAAAAAATTAGAAGGGGGTCGGGGCACGCGCCTGTGGTCTCAGCTACTTGGTGATAGGGGTGAGGGTGCTGAGTTGGGTCAATTGCTTGAGAGATGGAAGTTGGAGTGAGCAGAGATTGTGGGAAGTTGGAGTTAGCAGAGATTGTACTACCACACTCTGGCCTGGGTGACAGTAAGACCCCTTCTTTCTTTCTTTTTTTTTCCTGAGATGAGTTTCATTCTTATCGCCCAGGCTGGAGTGTAACGGTTGGCTCGCATTAACCTCCACCTCCTGGGTTCAAGCGATTCTCCTGCCTCAGCCTCCCGAGTAGCTGGGATTACAGGTACCCGCCACCACACCCAGCTAACTTTTGCATTTTTAGTAGAGACAGGGATTCATCACATTGGCCAGACTAGTCTCCAACTCCTGACCTCAGGTGATCTGCCTGTATCATCCTCCCAAAGTGTTGGGATTACAGATTTGAGCCACTGCACCTTGCCCAAGACCCTTTCTCACAAAAAAAGAAAAAAGAAAAGAGGCTCTCTGGCACCACTAAAGAACTTACTTGTGTAACCAAATGCCAACTGTTCCCCAAAAATCTATGGAAATAAAAAATTTTAAAAAAAGAAAAAGAAAGTGGATGTCTGGGCTAGGTGCGGTGGTTCATGCCTGTAATCCCAGCACTTTGGGAAACTGAGGTGGGTGGATCACCTGAGTTCAGGAGTTCAATTCTGGCCTGGCCAACAAGGCAAAACCCGGTCTTAAAATACAAAAATTAGCCAGGTATGGTGGCACACACCTGTAGTCCCAGCTACTTGGGAGGCTGAGGCAGGAGAATTTCTTGAACCCAGGAGGCAGAGGCTGCATTGAGTTGAGATCACACCACTGCACTCATACCTGGGCAACAGAACAAGACTCCATCTCAAAAAAAAAAAAAAAAAAAGGAAGTGGATTTCTCAGGGATGTTGAACATGGTTATGTACTACTCATTGTTTAACTTTTACAACTACACTACTGATATGGTTTGGCTGTGTCCCCACCCAAATCTCATCTTGAATCGTAAGCTCCCATAATCCCCATGTGTAGTAGGAAGGACTCAGTGGGAGGTAATTGAATCATGGTGTGGATGGTTTTATAAGGGGCTTTTTCCCCTTTGCCCGGCTTTCATTCTCTCCCCTGCCCCCTGTGAAGATGTGCCTTCTGCCACGATTCTGTTTCCTGAGGCCTCCCCAGTCTTGAGGAACTATGAGTCAGTTAAACCTTTTATGTTTATAAATTACCCAGTCATAGCAGCATGTAAACAGACTAACACAACTATGTAGTACTTTCATTGTTTCCATGTATAGATAAGAGAATGTACAGAGGTATAAAAATATAAAGAAATTTGGCCGGGCGCGGTGGCTCACGCCTGTAATCCAAGCACTTTGGAGGCCAAGGCGGGCGGATCACCTGAGGTCAGGAGTTCAAGACCAGCATGACCAACATGGTGAAACCCCGTCTCTAAAAAAAAAAAAAAAAAAAAAAAAAAAAAAAAATATATATATATATATATATATATATATATATATATATATATGTATATATACACACACACACACACACACACACACACAGACACATATATATAAAGAAACTTGCTTGTGGCCATATACTTACATGAGGTAAGCTTAGAACTTAGATCGTCTTCACTCACAAGCTGTGTTTTAATCACCTTCCCTCCCCTCAAATCACCCAACAATCTAATAACAAGATTTCTATGTGCCCAATTATTAGTACCTCCCCAACAGGATAATCAATTCCAACATTATACTTAAAAAAATTAATTTGAGAGGAAAAAAGTATCTGAGGTTTGGCTCATTAAAATAAATGAGAAAATTTCCTTTCTATTCTCCTGCTGAAGAAAGAATCTAATTGGAGGCAGAGCTGATATTTTAAGTCGTGGCTCTTTAGGCACAAAATAACAAGGGATGCCCCAGCTGAAATTGCCTTTCAAAGAGAGAGAGAGAGAGAATGTTTTTGGACGTTTCTATCATCACTTACCTTCAGTTCACCATCTCAGCATCATGGTTGGATGTTTCCATCAGGCTATATAACCAAGCTTTACACAAGGTGTAATTTGCCTAAATAGTGATCCACCCTGCTGGGGTGGGAGCAATTGCTTCCAGGACCCACATCCATATGGCTCCCACTTAGCCATGTGGCCTGCTGACAAAGAGTGACAGAACTGTCACCACTCTGTTGTCCAGGCTTTCAGTCCTTTGATTTCCTCTTCATGGGCGCTCATGTAAAAAGGGAAGCCATATACCTGTGCATTAAATGTGTGTCTAAGCATTCAGTGTGTGTCTAAGGACAGAAGGCTGTGGGTAGGAAAACAGAGATGACGGAACCTGCGTTCCCCAAACACTCCAGACTTCAATAAGTGGGGTTTTGCAGCAATTGAGTGATTTGAGGGAAACAGAACATACAAACCCAAGCAATCAAAGGGAAGATTATCTTACTTAATACCAGTGATACACGTTTTTCTTTCTGCCTCTTAAGTCCAAAGAGGAAAATCAAGACAAGTGGCTTTGGTTGTAAACTTTAAGGTCAAGGATCCTTTCTGTTGAGTTTAGCTCTCAAGTTCTCAGTAGTCAACTGCGTGTGAAACATAATTAATAGCACGATAAATACAAGTTGTGGAAGATTCGGCTGAAAGTTAGAGGCCCTCTCCGTGGATCTGTCTACAAAGAGCTTGTCATAAAGAGGACTTAACCTTAGCAGGCCTATTAAAAAAGCATCGTCTATTAAAATTCATTTCTTCTCCAGAGCCTCTTGTTGGAGTTTCTCTGTGTGGGTGTGTTCGTAAGAGAGGAATGGGTGAGCCAGAGTACTGGGTACAATTTGTGTATCTTCAAGAGAAAACAGAAGCTCTCAATGAGGAAGAACATATGTTTCGGGGACTGCATCTGTGCAAAATGTACATAGTCCTGAAGTTGTACTAAGAAAAAAAAAACACTCTCTTAAAAGTCTTTTATTTCACACATGTCATCTTCTTGGCACATTTCCCTCATATTGCCCTTTCCGCCTAAGCAAATAGCCCTTTCTTACCCTCAGGTCCAGAAAAACCAGGAAACGTTTCCAACAGGCCGACAAAGCCTGACTAACCAGACTTACTACTCACTAGGGGATCCCGGAGGCAAGCCTCAGTCCAAGAACAGCAGTGACTCTCGAGGGCGCACCTGCCGCAAGGCAGCCCCTCCCTGTACCAAGCGGAAATTGATCCTGCCCAGCGCCTGGCGTGGGCAGAGCTGAGCGCGGCCTCGGCAGGCGGTATCCGCCGGGACTCCGACCACGTGCGCGACCCCGGGCGAACCGCACCCCTCTTCCCACTTCCCCGCGGGCGGGCGGGTCCAACTCGCCAGGTGTCCGCGCGCGCAGCGGGGCCCGCCCCCGCCCCGCCCCGCCCCGCCCCGCCCCCAAGCCCGAGTGCGCGTGCCCGGCCGGAGCCGCGCCCCCTCCCCAGGGAAGCCCGGGCGTCCGGCCCACGAGGCCGAGCTCCCCCCGGCCCGGGCCTCTCACCGGCGCTGGGGGGCGGGCCAGGGGCGGGGCCGGGGCCGGGTGGGGCGGGGCTCGCGCCAGCGCCCCCAGCTCCACCGCTGCTACGCCCGCGAGTCCCGAGGCAGTCGAGCGGCTCAGTCGTTCCCACCGGCCCAATGGCAGCCCCCGGCGCCCCAGCTGAGTACGGCTACATCCGGACCGTCCTGGGCCAGCAAATCCTGGGACAACTGGACAGCTCCAGCCTGGCGCTGCCCTCCGAGGCCAAGCTGAAGCTGGCGGGGAGCAACTGCCGCGGCGGCCAGACCGTCAAGAACCTGCGGATCCAGGAGCAGGTGCAGCAGACCCTCGCCCGGAAGGGCCGCAGCTGTGTAGGCAACGGTGAGTGGAGCCCGCGGCTCCCTGGCGCCGCCCCCTGCCCGGCACCCCGTTACCCCCTCCTATCCCGCTCTCACCCCGCTTGCTGGGAGTGCAGAACCCTGTGTTCTGCGCACCTGTTGCTCGCCGCCCTCGGTATGACCGGCTTGCTTGTGGAAAGCACTCTTTCCCATAACCTATTACTTAGCTTTGTCATACAGGTACCTATGTATGTTAAATATTGTACGTATCTGTCAATGTTAAAGAACTCACTTGGAAATTTAACCGCTTTCTTTTTCTACTCCACCCGTCCGCACCCCTCTCTGGTGCGGACTAAATTTGGAGGTTCAGGGAGTCTGTCAACACCTTGAGATGCTATGCAGAATTTTGGTATGTACTGTCTTTTTCTGGGAGAAAGAGCCCTTCTTCACTTTTATTAGATTTTTTAAATAGTTCATGACCCCCTTAAATATCTTGAAAAAGAAAACCCGACAGCACAGGCGCTCCTACAACCTATAAATTGGGATTGTGCTGTCTTGTGCAAGTACTTCGGGGCGTTCCAAGTGTAGGAGGCCAGCGGTGAATCTAGGGAGTGAAAAAAGTGGCTAGGAGGCTTTGGTCCTGGAAACAAACACGCCCAGGAGAAAGGGGACTTTGGCCCTGCCGGCAACACCCCTGCCCTCCTGGCTGCGCTTCCCACCCCGACCAGTGCGGGCGTGGTGCAAGGCTGATCCCTTCAAAAAATTAAACATGGAGGTGAAAGAGGTGTAAGCACACACACGCACACTATGTTTGTGATTGATAGACGGGGGAGGTGGAAGGGCAAGAAGATGGCAATCCACTTGTGAAAATTAGGGAACATGATGTATCCTTTTCTCCCCTGCTAAAGTTAGGTGATCAGATCAACTCAGTAACTCTTGTTTTACTTGTTGTGTGTGTGTGTTTGCATTATAAAAGCCTATGTTGGCTTATTATAGCAAAAAATTAAAAAAAAAAAAAGAGGAAAGAAATTGAGTAATTAAGTTGGAATATCTGTTTCTTCCATGTTCAACTGTTCTGTATGAAGTAATTTGGGCATTGGCGAATGTAGGCTAACCCATTCTAATTTCTATTAGGAAAATAGAAAAATCCTAACAGGCCAGACCACAGTTTTAAAACAGCAGAGTCTGGGAGGCTATACTGTTTGTGTAAAAGAATCCTAAAGAATCAGGTAGTCAATGATTACATATTAGAAAGGTAAAGAGAAGATGTTCAAAGATTGTAGTTAATGTAACTGAGTGCCTACTATTTGCCAAGAATTAGGCAATGTGGTTTGCATTCATTTTATGTGTGTGTGTGTGTGTGTGTGTGTGTGTGTATTCAGTTTATATATAATTTGTATTTAAAAACTTGTAATGAGCTAGGTATTTTAATCCTCATTTTACAGATGAGGAAACTAAGCAGTTAAGTAACTCTGAAGTTCTCATAGATGGTAACTGGCAGAGTTGGTATTTAAACTCCCAAACGTGAATTTTAAACCTCTTATCAGTTTTATCATTTAATTTTAAAATTATTAATACAAAGTGGGATTTGTTAGACGTTAAGCCTCTCTGTGGCCCCCTCCCATTTTTCTCTAAATAAAATTGAGGACGTTCTGAAAAGCTGGGGAGGTCTAGACAACACAGAACTGCCACAATACCTTGGGGGGAAAGACCTTAAATTTAGACTTAGCAATCTGACTAAAGACTCCGGGATGACTAAGGCCAATCTTTGACCAGTGTAGCCATTACACCCATTCAAACTGAAACCAAACCAGCTTACTCCACATGGGGAACACAGGAGGCGTATTAGATATTCTTTCTTATCCTATGAGAATGGCCAGCCAGAAAGAACAAGCAGATACAACTATTCCTAAATGAAGGGAATGGAGCCATGAACAGAAGAAAAGGGAATGTTGCTGGGCATCTATATACTTTGTGCCTATTCCAGAATCTTTATTATATCTGTAAAACAATTATGTAAGATAGATATGAGAATCCATCTCACATATGAAGTATGTGTCTGTCAGCATTTGTTGGAAGTGTAATCCCAGCTCCACACATAATCTGTTCTCTCTGCAGTATAATGCATCAACTGTGGTGAATTCAGCAAGCATCAAATGAGCATGTTCTTCATACAGGGCACTGTGCAGGTGCTGAATTAAACACAAAGACTCTGCTTGCTTTAACCAAGAAGTTTAAAGTCTAAAGAAGGAGGCCAACCTCTAGAAAAATACATTACCAAATAAAAAGTAGTAAGTGACCCAAAAGAATAGCTAATGTATTATGGAGTTTAGAAGTATAAATTGTCTGGACATGGTAGTTCATGCCTGTAATCCCAGCACTTTGAGGGGCTGAGGTGGGTGGATCACCTGAGGTCGGGAGTTCAAGACCAGCCTGACCAACATGGAGAAACCCGGACTCCACTCAGAATACAAAATTAGCCAGGCGTAGTGGTGCATGCCTGTAATCTCAGCTACTCAGGAGGCTGAGGCAGGAGAATTTCACTTGAACCCAGGAGGCAGAGATTGCAGTGAGCAGAGATTGCGCCATTGCACACCAGCCTGGACAAAACTCTGTCTCAAAAAAAAAAAAAAAAAAAAAACAAGCGGCCATGGTAGCTCATGCCTGTAATCCCAGCACTTTGTGAGAGTGAGGTGGGTGGATCATGAAGTCAGGAGATTCAGACCATCCTGGCCAACCAGGATGGTGAAACTCCGTCTCTACTAAAAATAAAAAATTAGCTGGGTGTGGTGGCATGCGCCTGTAGTCCCAGCTACTCAGGAGGCTGAGGGAGAAGAATCGCTTGAACCTGGGAAGCGGAGGTTGCAGTGAGCCGTGATTGCGCCAGCACTCCAGCCTGGCTACTGAGAGAGACTCTGTCTCAAAAAAAAAACTAAGTTACTCCTAGTGGCAGGAAATTTTGAAAAACTTCCTGGATGTAGATCCAAAAATTCAGTAGGATTGGACATAGGGAGATGATTGGAGGAAGATCAGTCTAGGAGGGAACGGAATAAATATTTCACAGTTCACAGAGGTGATACGGTAGAACAAAGGATACTATCTTGGTCTTCCTGCTATAATGCTTAGGGCAACTACTTGACTGGCTCTTCCAGCTAAGGAAGAAAGCGTTTGAAATATTTTGATTGCAACAGCAGCTTCCCAGCATGCTGAAATACACTCTGCAGCCTACACAGAAGTACAAATCAGGCAGAGAGATAAGGCAGCAAACACCTACTTACTTTAGAGCCTCAGCTTTCTGAGACTCAAAAAGGAAATCAGCTTCAAAGGAATTTAACATTAGCATGCCATGAAACAATTACCGGGGTGGTTCGTATATATTCTTTAATTAAAGTTCTTTGAAAAGGTCTGGGGGCTTATGGTGGTTCTGAGTATAATTTTTATTTTCATGTTGCTATCCTGTCTCTCAAGTTGAAACACACAAGCAATTGTTGAAACAGTACTGGTTTGGAAAAAAATGCTGTATCAACACAAGACATTCCAGGAAAAAAAAAGACCCTGATGTTAACTCCTGTTAGCTTCAGGCCCCTGGAGAAAGATCTGAGTTGCTGACTGACAAACCTGTAAGGTTGAGACAATGGATAAGCTGCTGAAAACAGAGATGAGATAAATGTGGCTGATTTGTTGATAAGTATCTTGCAAGGTTCTTTAACCCTTTGACTTCTTTCTAATGGCTTAGTATAGCTGGGTGATTTTCATTGTAAATCATTCAGTGACTTGGTGTTATTTTTAACTGCTGAACATTTTGAAGTTGGCCGTAACTCTTTGGGAAGGGGGCCTTCAGAGGTGTATAGCAGCATTGTGAAGTACGTCTGTATTGTAGCTAATAGTTAAAATCTTTTTCTAATAGAAACAGAAGACATTTAAGGATTGCAATTATTGGCAAAGGGAAAAATTAGAAGTGTCCTTATCCTATTTATTACACTTGCCTTAAAAGTACTACTTGTTACACAGTTCTTCTCCTGGGGTACCTGAGTAGAGAGAAACTTGTGTTTTAAATTGTTGTATTTACTACTTCTAAAGCACAGTGAACGATCCCATAATGCAATTTACAGCCTCTTTGGAAATCCACCATAAAACTTGAAGTAAACTCTTATCTTAGGCGATTTTCCTGATGGAACTGCTTTTAAAAATCTGTGATCAAAGTGAATTCTGGGCCGGGTGCTGTGACTCACATCTGTAATCCCAGCACTTTGGGAGGCCAAGACGGGTGGATCACCTGAGATCAGGAGTTTGAGACCAGCCTAGCCAACATGGTGAAAACACGTCTCTACTAAAAATACAAAAAATTGACCAGGTGTGATGGTGCACGCCTGTAATCTCAGCTACTAGGGAGGCTGAGGCAGGAGAATCACGTGAACCGGGGAGTCAGAGGTTGCAGTGAGCCAAGATCGTGCCACTGTATTCCAGCCTGGGCAATGGAGCGAGACTCATCTCAAAAAAAAAAAGTGAATTTGGGAGACAGAATTGAAAATTGGCTCAGGGTAGCAAAAGAAACGTAGTAACTAGATGCTACTGTTAAAAAAAGTAAGACATTGTTCAAACTCTGCATAAATTCTTCCTTTGACAAAAGGAATCCCAGGAATGAAGCAATTCTGGGGAGCAAGGTGACAAAAGTAGGAGGGATCAGGAAAGGGGGGAAAAAAGTGAGATGGCGGGTGGCAGGGCCTTGGGCCTGCTGCTCTGAATGTGAGGTGTCAGTAGCACACTGGATTGAATGTACCTCTGTGTCTGTGTAATACAGCCTGTGAGCTGCTTTTTGTCCAGTGCCAAGCAGATTGAGTTCGGTTAAGCCCAAAAGAAGTATGTGGTGGTCTTTTGTTTTTATTTTTAAAGAAATTCTTCTGATTATAGTAAGTCGTATGAAATAGAATGTTAACAAAATGGTGGTCAGTAAAAAAAAAAAAACAACTTCACACCCTCGGAAATGTTGAGAACACGTATTTTAGGGGTGAAGTTTTGTTTCAGGGTAAAGTAAGAGTGCTTCAGAATCCATGGAACTGTAAGAAACCAGAATTAGACCCAGAGTAACAGGGCTTGATTATGAAAGTACATTTTTCTATGTGTGACAGATAAGATGCAGGAAATTTTATTAACAGGAGGAAGACTGTTCATTTAGGCTCTTAAAAGACTCTGTTAATGTCATCTATATGCCCTGTGCTAGGAGTTCCACGGTGATGGGAACAGAAGGTAGCTTACTTTTATTAAATATTCTGGGTATTTGTAGTTCATACTGGCTCATTTTCTCAAGGTTTTAGGTAGGAACTTAAAAATTTTTTTCACATTTATTAAAATAAGGCTATACATACTTACATTATTTTATCTTCACATAGTTTGATATCGATTTTACCCTACAATTGAATTCCTGGTCTGATCAATAGAAATTATTAAATTTTTTTGTTTTTTTCTCTGAGAGAACAAGCGTATTATTGGCAACCTATCTATGATAACAATGAAATATAAATATGTTGCTAAAACCTCTGGAGTTTATAAATGAGATGATTAATATGGCCTATAATAAGATGATTTATTTCCATCTCAGATGACATTCAACAGTTTAAATTATACAATTCTGAGACAAATGTTGGACTTCAGGTATTTTGTGCCTGTATGCAAATATATGAAGACAAATACTATACTTCTCCTAGGGAAGTAAATTAGCAGTAAAAGGCAGCAATGCAAATAGGAATACACAATAAATTAGGAGAAAACTTCATTTTTCTGTTAGAGGGAGCACCTTGATCCCCTGACTAGTAGAGTAAGAATACTTAAACAGACTATCAAGCCCTCTCATAGAAATATTAAAAACCTGTGTGTATCTTTTTTCTTTTTTTTGAGACAGAGTTTCGCTCTTGCTGTCCAGGCTGGAGTGCAATGGCTCAATCTCGGTTCACTGCAACCTGCGGCTCCCGAGTTCAAGCAATTTTCCTGCCTCAGCCTCCCAAGTAGCTGGGATTACAGGCACCTGCCACCAAGCCTGGCTAATTTTTTGTATTTTTAGTAGAGACAGAGTTTTACCATGTTGGCCAGGCTGGTCTCAAATTCCTGACCTCAGGTGATCCACCTGCCTCGGCCTCCCAAAATGCTGGGATTACAGGCAAGGGCAACTGGGCCCGGCCTGTGTATCTTTTCTATAATGCTGTTACTCGTGATTGGATATCAGACATAAAAACAGTTGTAATGTTCTTAAAGTGTTTAAAGATAAACGCTTGAGAGCTCAAGATATAGATTTAAGTAAAAATGAACAGTTGGAAAAAAGAATCTTAAACATTTGAAAACACAACCTGCCATTACTGTTAAAATAATTCACATATTTATATGCTTGGACGAATCAGCTTTATGCTTAACAACGTTAGTTAGCCAAAGCAGTCATAATCAAAGTTCTAAATTCCTTGATTTTTAGAATTTATGGATGAAAACGTTGTTCATTAGAAGCTTAATGGATTATTTTTTTCTGAATCTCTCAGTAAGCTATTCATGGGGTTGGTGTGGGAAGGCATCACGTCTATTGGATCTTGATTATTTTTTTCACTGAAGGATGAAAACAAATGGGAACTTTTCTTGACAGATCATATGAACTTATCGTAAGCCACCAAAATATTACAGATAAATGCATAAGCCATACAGATAACAGAACGATAGTAAACATATACTATCCAAATATAGAATCAACCTTGCTAAAATAAACAAAGTTGACCTTTCTAATAAGAATAAAGTGTGCCTACAAGTTGAGAGAAGCAACTTTTTTTTCCTTTCCGTGTACCCAGAATGACAAGAGAACAGTGAAAACTATTTGAGCACCTTCCATCTACCCCAAGACAAAAGCATACATGTGACAATCCTACTCACATTTTAGTTCCATTCTGGGGAGCCACAGAATAGATAACTGATTAAGCGCAAACTGAATTTGTGTAACTAGGATATTTCTAATGTACAGGTAATCTGACTGATCAACAATTAACTTGTCAAGTGCTGATGCAAGATTGTGCTAGAAGTGGTAGTGTAAGATACAGTTCTTTCAAAATCTCCTTGGAAGAGAAAATAATCTCTTCTTGCTTTAACTTGGCCCCGCTCCAGTCCATTCTCCACAGTTACTAGAGTAAACTTTCTAAAATCTTACTGCATCATTTCCCAATTTAAATTCCTTCAGTTTCTTGCTGTTATCTGCAGGAGTAAAATTATTGAACACAGCATTCCAAGTTCTTCACAACCTGATGCCTGCGACTTCTCAAACTTCATCCCTGGGGCTACTACCCTTGCTCCCCACCAAACACACACAGGCAGTGTATAACACACACAGGCAGTGTATCTTGCTTGGTATTTTCACCCCTCCCCGTCTCCCTCTCTTCTCTCTTGCCCAGTTAACTCAGTTCAGTTGTGTCCCCCATAGGCAGCCTCCTTCCCCCCTCTCCTCCACCTCATACTACAGAGGGAGATCTTTAATGCAAGTTAAAGAATTCGATAACTGTGAGTCACAGATGTTTCCACAGGGAAGAAACATGAAAAGTGCAGGGGTTTTGTGAAAATACACTGGACAGATTTGGTGGATTTAAAATAGGAACAGACCAAGCACAGTGACTCTTTACTATAATCCCAGCACTTTGAGAGGCCGAAACAGGAGAATCACTTAAGGCCAGAAGTTCAAGGCTGCAGTGAGCCCTGAATGCACCACTGCACCCCAGCCTGGGCAACAGAGCAGACCCTGTCTCAACAAAAACAAAAAAAAGTTGTGATAACAGTTATGAATCAGTTGGGAGGGGTTAGCCCTGGCCAGTAAGAAGCAGGGGAAACACAATGACTTCAGAGTCATTTAAAAGAAAACCTGTAGTGAGTATTTTAAAGCAAAAGATAATTTGTGAGTTCTATAAATTCACTTTTTTTGATATTGGGAGTATAATGTGATATTTTCCATTGAAGTTATAAAGTCTTACAAGTTTTAAAGTCTTATGAGATATCTCAGCAAATAAATTGGCGGGAATGCCAAAGTAAAGAGACAAGTTACAGAAATTAACAGATTATTGATTGATTCATTCATTCATTCATGAGACAGGGTCTGTCTCTGTCACCCAGGCTGGAGTGCATCTTGGCTCACTGCAACCTCTGCTGCCTGGGCTCAAGCCATCCTCTTACCTCAGCCTCCTGAGTAGTTGGAACTACAGTTGCACACCACCACACCCAGCTAATTTTTGTAATTTGTTTTTTGGACAGGTGGGGTTTTGCCTGTTTGCCCAGACTGGACTCGAATTCCTGGACTCAAGTGATCCGCCCACCTTGGCCTCCCGAAGTGCTGGGGTTACAGGCATGTGCCACCACGCCTAGCTGAGAAATGAATGGATTTAGATACTTTCAGGATATATCTATTGAATACTTCACCGGGATGCTAAATTACCAGTTTATAATCACAAATTCTAACATTACATATTCTGATACCTCAAACAAAATATGACATGAACACCTGCAATGTGAAAGGGCTATTTAGTGGCTCATGCCTGTAATCCCAGCACTTTGGAAGGCCAAGATGGGTAGAACTCTTGAGGCCAGGAGTTTAAGACAAGCCTGGCCAACATGGCAAAACCCTGTCTCTACTAAAAATACAAACATTATTCAGGCATGGTGGCAGACACCTGTAGTCCCAGCTACTCGGGAGGCTGAGAAACAAAAATCGCTTGATCCCGGGAAGAGGAAGTTGCAGTGAGCTGAGACTGCGCCACTGCACTCCAGCCTGGGTGACGGAGCAAGACTCCATCTCAATAAAAAAACAAGGGATGGGGGGAAGGAGGCTTTTAAAATGTATTTTTGTCATTATCTAGAGCAGTAATTTGAAGATTGCTCCCCAAATGTCATAAATTTGTGTATCAGAGGATAGTTCTTGAATTGCTTAGGGGGCTCCTGAAAAATAAGGACTCTAGTGGCTGGTATATTGTGTGAGGAATAACGGCGATGGATCAGTCAGTCACACACTGGCACGTGGAATGTGTGGCCCACTCTTCCAGGAGAGCTGGTTCGTCCCTGGCATATTCAACTTTGTAAGAACTCATAACCAGTACTTTCTAGCATATACGTGATAAACCAAGTTGTTTCTCATGGTTGGTTATATGAGCTGTGTTACTGGTCACAAAATACAGCGCTGTACAACTGTTTATTGAATTTTCAGTAGCATAAAAGTTTATTATGCCAGGCGCAGTGACTCAGGCCTGTAATTTCAGCACTCTGGGAGGCCGAGGCAGGTGAATCACGAGGTCAAGAGTTCAAGACCAGTCTGGCCAACATAGTGAAACCTTGTCTCTACTGAAAATACAAAAAATCATCTGGGTATGGTGTTGTGAGCCTGTAATCCCAACTACTCAGGAGGCTGAGGCAGGAGAATAGCATGAAGCCTGGAGGTGGAGTTTGCAGTCAGTGAGCCGAGATCGTGCCACTGCACCCCAGCCTGGGAGACAGAGTAAGACTCCATGTCAAAAATAAATAAATAAAACAACTTTATTAGACTTTCATCTGCTTTGAAAACAATTCTTCACCATAGTTTTTCCATTTTTTTCTTCCTTTCTTTTTTTAATTGAAACAGTCTCACTTTCCATCACCCAGCCTGGAGTGCAGTGACCCAACCTCAGCTCACTGCAGCTTCGTCTCTGGGGCTCAAGCAGTCCACCCACCTCAACCTCCCAAGTAGCTAGGACTACGGGCCCATGCCACCATGCCCAGACTTTTTTTTTTTTTTTTTTTTTGAGACGGAGTTTTGCTCTTGTTGCCCAGGCTGGAGTGCAATGGCTCAATCTCGGCTTACTGTAACCTCTGCCCCCGGGTTCAAGCGATTCTCCTGTCTCAACCTCCCGAGTAGTTGGGGTTACAGGCATGCACCACCATGCCCGGCTTATTTTGTATTTTTAGTAGAGATGGGGTTTCTCCATGTTGGTCAGGCTCGTCTCAAACTCCCGACCTCAGGTGATCTGTCCCCCTCGGCCTCCCAAAGTGCTGGGATTACAGGGGTGAGCCGCTGTACCGGGCCTAATTTTTAAATTTTTATATTTTTTGTAGAGATGAGGTCTCACTATATTGCCCAAGCTTGTCACAAACTCTTAGACTTAAGTGATCCACCTGCCTCAGCCTCTCCAAGTGCTGGGATTGCTAGTGTGAGCCACCACACATGGCCAACTATAGCTATCTAAACCAACACGTTCTACTTATTTTTCAGCCTAAGCAAATGCTTACTTGGGCTGTTGTGGTTTCCATCAATATCTGGTTTTTCTTCTTGGAAGGTAAGAATAGAAGATAAAATACGGTTTTTTTTTTTGTTTGTTTGTTTTTGAGACAAAGTCTCACTCTGTTGCCCAGGCTGGAGTGCAGTGGACTCCGTCTCCCAGGCTGGAGTGCAGTGTCATGATCTCGGCTCACTGAAACCTCCACCTCTCGGGTTCAGGCGATTCTCCTGCCTCAACCTTGCCAGTAGCTAGGATTACAGGTGCGCGCCACCATGCCCGGCTAATTTTTGTGTTTTTAGTAGAGACGGAGTTTCACCATGTTGGCCAGGCTGGTCTTGAACCTCTGACCTCAAGTGATCTGCCTACCTTGGCCTCCCAAAGTGTTGGAATTACAGGCGTGAGCTACTGTGCCTGGTGATAAAATATATTTTCTAAAAATATATAAGTCCAATGGAAATGAATCCTATGTTACATGGCAACACAGGCAGACAAAAAACAAAAAAACTCCTTCACCGACTCAGGAGTACAGACATACTATGGTCTTTGATGAGTCTCAGCATATTTTATGCTTTCTTTTAAGCTCCTACTTTTGCTAATAAATGACTTTAAAGATCTGTTCAAACGGGGCTTCCCCTTGTTGGCCAGGCTGATCTTAAACTCCTGACCTCAAGTGATCTGCCCACCTTGGCCTCCCAAAGTGCTGGGGTTACAGGCGTGAGCCACCGCATCTGGCCTCAATTTAGTTTAGTTTTGTGTTTTTGTTTTTTTTTTTTTTGAGACAGAGTTTTGCTCCTGTTGCCCAGGCTGAAGTGCAATGGTACGATCTCAGCTCACCGCCACCTCCGCCTCCCAGGTTGAAACGATTCTTCAGCCTCAGCTTCCCGAGTAGCTGGGATTATAGGCATGCTCCACCACGCTCAGCTAGTTTTGTATTTTTAGTAGAGATGGGGTTTCTCTTTATTATGTGGAGCGCAGTGCCTCACTCCTGTAATCCCAGCACTTGAGGAGGCCAAGGCAGGTGGATCACGATGTCAGGAGTTCAAGACCAGTCTAGCTAACATAGTGAAACCCTGTCTCTACTAAAAATATAAAGACTTAGCATGTGTGGTGGTCAGGCTGGTCTTGAACTCCTGACTTCAAGTGATCCACCAGCTTCTGCCTCCCAAAGTGCTGGGATTACGGGCGTGAGCCACCACGCCAGGCCTCAATTTAGTATTTTTAACCCTAACAATAATTCATTATTTTGAGCAATGTTTGTGTTGGTGACCAAACACAAAGGTCTATTTTCTATAACAGCTGCTTTAGAAATCATATTATTCAGAAGGGAGAAAATTGCACTGTCCTGTGAAGGCTTCACCTCTGCAATCTTCTGAGGAATTCAGAATCCTGCCACCATCAAAACAGACCTCCCTCACCATTACCCCCACCCCCACAATTGGTTTGACCTGAATTGCTTGTTATTTGAGAAGGGTGGAGTTTAAAGTTGCTCTGCAACTACCTACTTTATTTTCCTTAAAGTGGGCTCCATAAAATGTCCATGGTGTTTTTAGAAGAAACAATTTAGGGCCGGGCGCGGTAGCTTAATCCCAGCACTTTGGGAGGCGGAGGCAGGCGGATCAAGAGATCATGATCATCCTGGCCTACGTGGTAAAACCCTGTCTCTACTAAAAATACAAAAATTAGCTGGGTGTGGTGGCGTGCGCCTGTAGTCCCAGCTACTAGGCAGGAGAGTTGCTTAAACCCAGGAGGCGGAGGTTGCAGTGAGCCGAGATCGCGTCACTGCACTCCAGCCTGCCGCCTGGCGACAGAGCGAGACCCTGTCTCAAAAATAAGAAAAAAGAAAAAACAATTTAGGTAATGTAGCCTGAGCGTGTTAATTTGAAATATTTCCTAGTAAATCATCCCCTTCTTTAGGAAATGTCAAAAGCACATTAGACACTGTGCAAGGGAAATGAATGGCTGGAAAACACAGCAGTGTCATCATGCTCCTTAGTGGTGGGTCAATCAAAAATAACCAGAAAAAGTCCAATTCAAGCACCCAGGTAGACTTAGCAGGAAAAAATCCGGCTCTACAACACAGTGTAAAGTAAAGCATGTACACTCGTTTATCCCTCTTATTAGAACAGACTAATTCATGGAAAAATGTAAAAAATTGTTGCGACTCAAATTCTATTAAAAAAAACCTTGCCTCATTTTTACATATTGCTTTTGTAGAGGTGAAAAGTTTTCTTTTCTTACTGGTCACCACGTTTGTGGCTGAGACCCCTGTAATAAAAGACAGATTAACAAGAGAAAATCATAACAAATTTATTTAACGTAAGTTTTATGTGACATGGGAGTCTTCAGAAACAAAGACCCAAAGAAACAGGGAAAACTGTATTTTTATGGACAGTCATGCAGAAGTCTAATGAGACAAAGGGGAGCCTGATCTAATGGTAAACTGAGGGAATTCAGCAAGGCTCATTTGTTCAGATTTTTCCCTTTGTAACATTCCTTTCCTCCAGGTATAGGGAGGATCCTTCTGAAATGAGTCTTTGACCTAATTCAAAGGAAGGTCAGCTTGATTTTATATGGTCTGCTTCAGGGAGAAGGGGTGAGAGGAAGGCGTAAGGGTAAACTTCCTGCACCTCCTGTTTCCTCAAATGCCAAGTGCCATATTTTGGGATGGCATGTCAGAAACCCATCACTTTACAATTTTGAATATATTTGAATGTATGCTTTCTCAGGTCAGCTTCTCTCTCAGCAGTCTTGTTAGTAGCAGGAATTATGGGAAACAGGCATCTAACAGATTTGTCCAGACCTATACAAAGTGGTAGATTTGAGAGTTTCAGATGAAATCTATGGATGTCTTCAAAGTAGGCAAGATACCTATTTCTTTTTCAAAGTAAACAAATCCTTTGAAACAGAGTCACATCTCAATTTTCAGTGTAAGAAAATCTGGATTTTCATGTTAGATTTGTTTAAAGCAGGATGCACCTGTGTGTATGATATGTTTTTGTTTGCTTTCTTCTATTTTCAGAAAAGGATATGGCTGAGTTATTTTATATGTTCTATGGTCATCATATTATTCTCTAATTGAACAGAAAATGACTTAAATTTATTTCCATCCTTATTAGTATTTTCTTTAAAAAAAAATTTTACTCAGTCCAAAATTTCTTTAAAATCTTAGAACACAGGCGTTAATTCACCTTTAATCACCATGCTGATCTCAAACTCATGACTGCCCGGGGGAATTAATCTGTATTATTTGTTGTTTGAGATGGGCTGTTTATCCAGAGAAACCATTGATTGTGCCAACTTGCAGGCTGAATATCTGGAGTCACATCTTTCATGAGTATTCCACAGGAAGAGCGTCTGTGGTTTAAAAATTCAATCTTATTTTATTCCCTGCTTCCAGCCACCTTGTAGTTATTTTGGGGACCATTAAACCAGTCTCAGTTCATTCATCTGAAAACTGAAGAAGCAGCTTTCTTATAAGAACTTATGTTGGCAAATAAAGAATTAATATTTACAGAGTATTTGGAGTTGCGTAAGTGAAGGTTTTAGAGGAAAGAGAACATGATTGTTTTTTGTTCTCATATCAAAACTATAATAATAATCCCTCTAAGACCTTGATAAATAACAGTGTCATAGTAGCCACCATCCGGTCAGACAGCAGAGACCAGGGGAAAGGAGGAACCCAGAGTTCAATCCTATTAAATCTCTTTGCAATTTAAAGCAGGTAATTTAAGTTTCCCTAATTATAAACAGAGATGATAGTAGCTTGCTCCACATCATAGAATATTATAAAGAAACATAAAATAATTTGAGCTCCTTAAAAGAAAAGTCATATTGAAATGTAAGTTCACATAAGTTGCTTTAAAAAGCCTTAACACCCACAGCAACAACGTGAATATTTAACATCAGTTAAACATTTTAGTTCAATAAGCCTGATTATTGAACTAAAACTCACTGATTAATTAGCTGTTTGATAGGATATACTGTTTCACTGGGTCCTGTTCAAGGATTCTTACACATTTAGAAAACCTTAGCAGGATCTCAGCTTAAAGATGGAAGAAGCACGCTATTAACTGTTCCTGGACATCTACCTACTCCTGGCATTAGGGCAAGGGCATATTCCAGGTGATGACGGGCTAGAGGGACTGATTGACAGAATTTTTCTTGAATTCCTAAAAGTGCCTGCTTTCATCACCTGCCATTTTATTATAGAGTAACAGGAATTAATGGTTCCAGCTACTGTCCATAAATGACCATTAGTATTTTGCCATTCTAGATTGTTCCTGGCTTTCATATATTCAGTTTTCATGTGGTCTAAAGGTTTGAACATGGATATCACTAAACTAATTTTTATAAAGCTAATAAATTGGATTTCTTATGTATCAATAAGAAATAATGTTCTGCCTGGCCACAGCCTTTGTACAAAAGCTTGTTTTATTAGAGGTGGGGGTGAGGGTAGTGTAAGCACTCTCCCCAGTCATTCCTCCTACCCCGACCCCTTCACCTTTCTGCGTATTCCCAGTGCTGAGGGTACTCTGGCCCCCAGACCCTTCAGGATTAGAGCCTTTTTATGTTCCCTGTACCTGGCCTGCTAGCTTCCTTTCCCACACCAGCAGGGCCTTTTTCAGGCCTGTGTCCCTAGTGGCCTGGGGAGGAGAGAAGGAACTGTGAGTGCAGAGTAGAGGATAAAGGATTCACCTAGGCACAAGTCTCAGCCAACATAAAATAATAATATGAGGCCAGGCATGATGGCTCATGCCTGTAATCCTAGCACTTTGGGAGGCTGAAGCGGGTAGATCACCTGAGGTCAGGAGGAGTTTGAGACTAGCCTGGCCAACATCGTGAAACCCCATCTCTATGAAAAATACAAAAATTAGCTGGGCATGGTAGTGGGCACCTGTAATCCCAGATATTTGGGAGGCTAAGGCAAGAGAATTGCCTGAACCTGGGAGGCGGAGGTTGCGGTGAGCCAAGATCGCGCCATTGCACTTGGGCCTGGATAACAAGAGGGAAACTCCATCTCAAAAATAATAATAATAACAATATGAATTGCTTTCAACTTATGTTATTTATAATAACAAACTTTAGCGCCCTTAAAGATGTAACTCTTAATGTGTCTTGAGTCCTTTCCTAAATTTGCTGTGGGGTCATGGAAAAGATCACTTTCAAGTTAGGGAGGCTGAGGCAGAAGGATCACTTGAGCTCAGAGGTGAGAGTTTAGCCTGGGCAACAGCAAAACTCCATCTCTAATAAAATTTTTGGAAAAAAGAAGGTTTTTGTTCCTCATTTAAGGTCCAAGTTCCAGGCATTCTTTGTCAGAGAGATTAAAAAGTAAGTGGCTGCCTGACCTTTTGCCAGCCCTTATGGAGAAATCAAGCCCCTGGAAACAGGAGATGCCTGACTTATCTCAACTGCTGTTGTCTCTAGGGTGACAGTTACAAGCCTGCTGCTGCCTCCCCACAGGACTCCTTGAGGCCTGAAAATTGTTTATCAGGCAGATTGTTTGGCTATAGGAAATAAGGACACACGTACAAACAAAATTTGGGATGGCTTTAGATTTTTTTCGCTCTCTGGCAAAAAATAATTTTAAGTTTCTGTACTCCCTTCCCTTGTGAATGTACTGTTAGTGTTTTGAAAGTTTGACTTTATAACCATTTATTGGAAACGTTACGTTGATGTGTTCCCACTGTACTGGAAAGGAGCTGCCTGTGTTGTATTCTCAACATCTTTCATGAATCGCTGAAGCCCAGAAGAGTCAATTGAGTATATTTTTCCTCCGATTTCTAAAAACTGCTACATGGCAGAAAAAGAAATTTCGATTGAACCTAAGAAAGTAGATATTACTTGGGTTTTGGAGATTGTTGCTTATTTGGATTAGCCTTTTTTTTTTTAAGGCACTAAGAGAAAACTCAAAAGAAAAAAGAAAGCTGAGAGAAGGGTAATGCAGGCAGAAGAGGGACAGAAAGTACTGCTTTCTACCACTCCCCCCCTCCTCAGAGAGGAGTATTTGAAGATGTAGGAGACATGCATCAATTGAATCCCTGCAGGCTTCACAGAGCTAAGCACAAAGGGCTGACTCCTATCTGTGTTTGCATGAGAGTGGGCTGGCTATTAGACCACCAAACAAAGGAAGGGCCAGGTGATTCCACAAAAGCAGCCATTTGGAGTGTAAGGGTTGATTTCCTTTCCTGCCAAACTCCCCTATTGCCAAATATCTCAACCCCAGCATTGGCCTGAAGTTGATTCGATCTGCCTGGGTCATGCTGATCTACCCTGTTGTTTATACAAGCTGTGTTATCTAGTAGTGTTGAGTCACCGTTATAAGCATTGCCTACACCTACTTATTACAAAAAGCTTCTGAATTCCTTCCCTGGGAACAGAGTTCTGTGACTTGGGAAACTGAACTTTATAGTCCAGACCACCTAAACACCTAAACCAGAGAATGAGTCCCAAAGTTTTCAGCACTATAACAACCAAACTTTTTTTTTTTATTTGATACGGAGTCTCACTCAGTCGCTAGACTGGAGTGCAGTGGTGTAATCTCGGCTCACTGTAAGCTTCGACTCCCTGGTTCGAGCCATTCTCCTGCCTCAGCCTTTCGAGTAGCTGGGATTACAGGCATGCACCACCATGCCCAGCTAATTTTTGTATTTTTAGTAGAAATGGGGTTTCACTATGTTGGCCAGGATGGTCCCAATCTCCTGACCTCGTGATCCACCTGCCTCAGCCTCCCAAGGTTCTGGGATTACAGGAGTGAGCCTCTGTGGCCAGCAACAACCAAACATTTTTAGATTTTTTGTGTATTTCCTCTCCCTTCTTTTTCTTTTTTTTCTTTCCTTTTTTTTTTTGGAGATGGAGTTTCACTCTTGCTGCACAGGCTGTAGTGCAGTGGTGCGATCTTGGCTCACCAAAATCTCCACCTCCCGGGTTCAAGCGATTCTCCTGCCTCAGCCTCCCAAGTAACTTGGATTATAGGCATATGCCACCACGCCCAGCTAATTTTGTTTTTTTTTTTTTTTTTAGTAGAGACGGATTTCTCCATGTTGGTCAGACTGGTCTCAAACTCTTGCCTTCAGGTGATCCACCTGCCTCTTTCTTTTTCTTTTTTTAAATTCAACTTCCATTTTGAAAAACTTTTTTTGAGATAGAGTTTCACCCTTGTTGCCCAGGCTGGAGTGCAATGGCATGGTCTTGTCTCACTGCAACCTCTGCCTCCCAAGTTCAGTCTGCAGCCTCCTGAGTAGCTGGGATTACAGATGCCTGACACTACACCCAGCTCGTTTTTGTATTTTTAGTAGAGCTGGGGTTCACCATGTTGGCCAGGCTGGTCTCGATCTCCTAATCTCAGGTGATCCACCCGCCTTGGCCTCCCAAAATGCTGGGATTACAAGTGTGAGCCACCACACCCAGCTGAAAAACTTTTGTAGAGAATGTTTTGATAATCTTTGATCACTTGCCATATCCCAGGGTGATGTGAAACCAGCGTTTAAAAACATTAATGTACATTTAATACTTGTTCTTGGCCTCCATTACTTAAATTTAAAACTTTAATACATCGTTGTTACACAGTCTGTAAATATTGATTAGCCTACTTGTGTTCTGAGTTATTTTAATACTTGCTTGATTGCAGGAAATCTTCACCGAACCAGCAGTGTTCCTGAGTATGTCTACAACCTACACTTGGTTGAAAATGATTTTGTTGGAGGCCGTTCTGTTCCTAAAACCTATGACATGCTAAAGGTAGGCTATCAAAGAATGGTACCCTAGTGATCAGATTACCAGGAAGATATTTTCAAACTTCCTAAGATTATTTTTGAATGTTTGCTTTTCCCAAGTATTATCATTTCCTAAATGAGTTTTCAGAAAATTGATTTTTGTGAGGATACCATGGAAAACTGGGGATGTGAAACAGTCTTACATCCTAGTGCAAATAAATATGACTCAAGTCAACCAAGTCTTACTTTCAAAAAGCCTTTACCCACAAAGGGGCCAACTTATCATCTGATTCAGAGAAACGGACGTGTTGGGTAATAGTACTGGAGTAATTGGTCCTCCGCAAAGTTGAAAACCGAATTATGTCTCCTTTAAACTGTATTTCTCTCGTGTGCAGGCTGGCACAATTGCCACTTATGAAGGACGCTGGGGAAGAGGAGCAGCACAGTATAGCTCCCAGAAGTCCATGGAAGAAAGGTCCTTGAGGCATCCTCTGAGGAGACTGGAGATTTCTCCTGACAGCAGCCCGGAGAGGGCTCACTACCCGCATAGTGATTACCAGTACAGCCAGCGAAGCCAGGCTGGGCACACCCTGCGCCACCAAGAAAACAGGCAGGCGGCCCTCCTGGTGCCACCGAGATACGCTCGCTCCGAGATCGTGGGGGTCAGCCATGCTGGCACCACAGGCAGGCAGCGCTACTTTGACACTTACCACAGACAGTACCAGCATGGCTCTGTTAGTGACGCCGTCTTTGACAGTGTCCCTGCCAACCCGGCCCTGCTCACATACCGCAGGCCGGGGACCAGCCGCAGCATGGGCAACCTCTTGGAGAAAGAGAACTACCTGACCGCAGGATCCACCGTTGGGCAGGTCAGGCCACTGGTGCCCCTGCAGCCCCTCACTCAGAACAGGGCTTCCGGGTACACCTGGCAGAAGAACTCCTTCCACAGCACCTGCACACAGAGGGAAGCTGGGCCCTGTGGCGCCGTGGATTCCGTAGATTCTGGTGGGAGGAGAACGCACTTGACCGTGGGCCAGGCGGCGGCAGCGGGGAGTGGAAATCTGCTCACTGAGAGAAGCACTTTCACTGACTCCCAGCTCGGGTAAGTCCCCTCCTGACTCTGCAGCTCAGCCATTGCCAGCACATTCTGTTCCCACAGCCCTGACAGCATGAGCTGCCACTTCTGGGGCTGGAGAGAAAGGCTTCCAGAGATAAGTGATTAAAATAATGACTTTTCAGGCAGCTGCCTAATTGACAGATCAGCCTATTTACCTCAGGGACAGGGGCCAAGCTACCTGCTCACATGGCAGCTTTGTGCAGAAATGTGACATTTAGTCCATCTGTTCCAGATTAGATGCTGGCTGAAGGGACCCTACCCCTTGGCCATATGAAAATCTGCTCTAAACTCCAAAGTAGGCCAAGAAATGGAGAATTACATCTGCATTTTCTTGATCATCCCATGAAATAAAAGGAAACAATGCTTATTCCTAGCACTAAGTGTGAACCTCAAATGCCATTTTGATAACTATGACTAAAATGAGGTAAGGAAAGATGGCTGACTTCTAGATATCTCTTTTCTTCCTTCGATAGATGGTATCTTTTAGATTTCTAGTGTCAGTGATTTGAAGGGGTATTCTTTAGGCAATATTAAATTATTAAAATAACTGAATTTTTTAATCATTCCTTTCCCTTCCTATTTATAGCTTGACTAATTGAGTGTTTGGAACTTAACCCTTATTCACGTTTAATGCCTAAGCACAAATTTTATAAACTGAGCACGTTACTAAGAGAAAGTTGAGAAATGGAATGGCTGATTAGATCAGTAACTCCTGCAATAATGATCTAACATCATTAGGATAAAACATTAGATAATGTCGTTGTTATTTGATTGCTAATGTCGTCTAATGATAATTGTCACCTCTAACTATCCCTTCAAGTGAAATTGTGTAGTATGCCCACTGACCAAGTAGGCTTCATTGACAAACTACTTCTCAAAATGATGAGGAGTAATCTAAACACAGGAAATTTTTTTTTTTTTTTTTTGAGACAGAATTTTGCTCTTGTTGCCCAGGCTGGAGTGCAATGGTGTGTTCTTGGCTCACCACAGCCTCCACCTCCAGGGTTCAAGCTATTCTCTTGCCTCAGCCTTCTGAGTAGCTGGGATTACAGGCATGCGCCACTACACCTGTTTGTATTTTTAGTAGAGATGGAGTTTCTCCATGTTGGTCAGGCTGGTCTCAAACCCCCAACCTCAGGTGATCCACCTGCCTTGGCCTCCCAAAGTGTTGGGATTACAGGCATGAGCCACTGCATCTGGCCTACCACAGGAAATATTTTTTATGGCATAAAATTCACCATGAGATTTCTAACATTTCTTACAGTAAGCAGACCTTTGGCAATGTGAGCATACTCACAAAGAGGAAAAATGAACCGGGAGCAGTGGCTCAGGCCTGTATTCCGAGCACTTTGGGATGCCGAGGCAAGCGAATCACTTGAGCTCAGAAGTTCAAGACAGCCTGGGCAACATGGTGAAACCCCATCTCTACAAACAATACAAATACTAGCTGAGTGTGGTGGTGTGCACCTGTAGTCCTAACTACTTGAGAGGCTGAGGCGGGAGGATTGCTTGAGCCCAAGAGGTGGAGGTCACAGTGAGCCAAGATTGCACCACTGCACTCCAGCCTGGGGAACACAGTGAGACCTCATCTCCTCCAACAACTGGCATTGTCTTTCTCCGTCTCTGTGTCCCTTGCTTCTTGAACCACCCTGTCACTTCCCAACCTCTTGTCAACCCACTCCAGTATGATTTCAGTCCCCTCCATCCCACTGAAAGTCTCCTGACAAATGTAGCAGTGACTGCCTTATTTGCTTCATCCTAAGCATACACTATATTGGGTAATATAAGCAGTCCTTACATTATTCAACCTGCAGGAAATTCTCTCATCCTTTGGTTTTGAGGGCACCAGCTTCCCCTGGTTTTCCACTGGCCTCTCCAGCCATTCTTTGTTAGTCTTCTCTGCGTGCTCCCTTTATGCCTGCCCAAAGAAGACATCTTCAGTAACTCTTCTATGCCAAGTCTTGATGTTCTTCCAGAGAGGCCCTGTGTACCTCACTTGTATCCTTATGGTTCTCAAAGTTTTGTCTTCAACTCCATCCTCAATGCCAAATTCTGGACCTAGATGAAAATCTAATAACCTCCTGGACATTTCAAACTCAGCATGTCCTAAACTCAACTCATCATCTGCTCCCTGTCCTCAACTTCCACCCATCTCCTCCTGCTGTAGTCTACTATTTTTTTTTTCTGAGACAGAGTCTCACTCTGTCGCCCAGCCTGGAGTGCGATGGCATGATCTCGGCTCACTGGAACCTCTGCCTCCTGGGTTTAAGCGATTCTCCTGCCTCAGCCTCCTAAGTAGTTGGGATTACAGGCGCATGCCACCATGCCCGGCTAATTTTTGTATTTTTAGTACAGACGGGGTTTCACCATGTTAGTCAGGCTGGTCTCGAACTCCTGACCTCGTGATCTGCCCGCCTCGGCCTCCCAAAGTACTGAGACTACAGGCATGAGCCACTGTACCCAGCCTAGTCTACTATTTTCAAACCTGGAAGTCATTCTTACCTTCTCCTTCTGTATTCACCTATCACCAAGCCATATTTTTCCTTCTATAATGGGTCTTACATTTTTACCCTTCTTTCCATTTCCATTGCACTGGCCTCTCTGTCTCTGGTCTTACTCGGTCAGAACCATTCTCTAGGACTGTCAGAATTATCTTTCCACCTCTGATTGTTTCTCTCCCCGGTTTATAACCCTTCCATAGTTCCACTAAGTAAGTATTCATGCTTTTGGCTATGACCTACAAGGCCTGTTGTGTTTTCAGCTCTGCTTATCACTTCAACCTCTTCTTCTCTGCCAGTCATCACCACCATCCCCAAACATACCCATATACCAACACCCAAACCACCTGGAACCTCTTCCCTTAATGCAAGATATTCATCTATATTCACTCTCTCTTTCCTTCTTTCTCCCCACTCCAGACCTTTACATATGCAGCTCTATTTTTGTCTGACTACTTACAATTCTGGATTTAGCTCAGATACCACCTTTTTTCTGACCACTTCCTTCCCAGTCTAACTTAGGTGCCCCAGTTGGCAGCCTTGTATGTCTTTATCAGAATAATATATTGTGGCTATTCATGTACTCATCTGTTCTCCCTCTGAACTTTGAGCTTTTTGCTCAATCATCTTTATATTCTCAGCACCCTGAAATGGAAGTAGGTCTGAAGTAGGAACTGTAAATATCTGATGAGGCCAGGCACAGTAGCTCACACCTGTAATCCCAGCACTTAGGGAGGCCGAGGATGGAGGATTGCTTGAGCCCAGGAGTTTGAGACCAGCTTGGGCAACACAGGGAGACTCCTATTGCTATTAAAAATAAACAACTTAGCCCGACATGGCAGTACCCACCTGTGGTCGCGGCTACTCTGGAGGCTAAAGTGGGAGGATTGCTTGAGCCAGCGAGGTTGAGGCTACAGTGAGCTGTGATTGTGCCACTGTACTCCAGCCTGGGCAACAGAATGAGATCTTGTTTCAATAAATAAATAAGTGTATGGTGAAAGAGCAAAGGAATTAAAGGAGAAATGAAATATAAACTTTACTTTTTGCCATCTAGGTTCTTTTGTTGCTCAAATTCTTGAAGATGTATTAGTCATACTGTTTTTCAATTATTGTTTTAATAGAAAGGGTAAATTGTGTTAGAATATTTAATCATATTTCAAAGAATAGAAGGAACACTTGGGGTCAAGAAATTTAAAATTAATGAGTAAGGAATCTCTTCATGAGATTTCCCCAAATTCTAGAGAGTAGAAGTCATAGAAATCAACTTTTTTCTCTGATGTTGAAAGGAAAAATTAGCTCTCTGTGAAAAGGAGAGGGAGCCAGAAGTATTTTGTATAATGAGGAAGATAGATGCCCAAGGTGGTGCCTATGCCTGCCTGACTTCCCCCTTTCCTTTGCTGGGCTCCATGGCTCATTTCAGCTCCCCAGGCCGCTCCCTGGGACCCCTGCCCTGAGACCACACACTGTGTTCTCCTTTGCCCCACATTGTCTCATATTTCAAGCTCTGTCCAGCTCCTATTTTGGGGATTTAATTTTTTATGCCTAGTGAAATTCCCACGTGTAAAGGAGTAGTCTTTCATATATGTTGAATATTAACTAGATATAACCATAAGCCTGTAATAATGACCTAAAGTAAACAATGGACATGGCTTTCCAAAAGATGAATGGCTGGTTAAACAGTGACTAATGCAGCTAAAAACTGATACTTGGAGTAAAAGAGAGACACACTGATGAAACTGATGTTCTAAATCAAACTGATGAAAAAGGTTTTTAAAAATCACCACAGGCCGGGCACGGTGGCTCACGCCTATAATCCCAGCACTTTGGGAGGCCGAGGCAGGCGGATCACGAAGTCAAGAGATTGAGACCATCCTGGTCAACATGGTGAAACCCCGTCTCTACTAAAAATACAAAAAAATTAGCTGGGCGTGGTGGCGCACGCCTGTAGTCCCAGCTACTCGGGAGGCTGAGGCAGGAGAATTGCTTGAACCTGGGTGGCAGAGGTTGCAGTGAGCCGAGGTCGTGCCACTGCACTCCAGCCTAGCGCCTGATGACGGAGTGAGACTCTGTCTCAAAAAGAAAAAAAAGAAAAATCACCACAAAAAAATTCTAGATGAATTTGTCTAAAACCATGATTTCTGACCTGTTGGAGACTGGTGGTTCTGCAAACTAGTATTAGGGTCTTGATAGGCTCTTCCCAGTAAGCGTCACAAAAGATGAAAATGGGCCAGGCGGATGGCTCACACCTGTAATCCCCCCACGTTGGAAAACCGATGCAGGTAGATCACTTGAGTTCAGCAGTTCAAGACCAGCCTGGCCAACATGGTGAAAACCTGTCTCCACTAAAAATACAAAAATTAGCTGGGCATGGTTGGTGGGTGCCCATAATCCCAGCTACTGGGGAGGCAGGAGAATCACTTGAACCCGGGAGGCAGAGGTTGCAGTGAGCTGGTATCGCACCATTGCACTTCAGCCTGGGTGATAAAGTGAGACTCAGTCTCAAAAAAAATAAATAAAATATAAAAATTGAGTGGGATATATGATGGTCTGCAAGAGGAGCGGGGAAAAATAAAATAGGATACGTCATCAAGTGCTGGGTTGTGTGGTACATGTTAGTGTCTACAGAAATTTAAAGAAAACAAGAGTAGGGCTGGGCACGATGACTCACACCTGTAGTCTCAGCACTCTGGGAGGCTGAAGCTGGTAGATTGCTTGAGCCCAGGAATTTGAGACCAACCTGGGCAACATGGCAAAATCCCATTTCTACAAAGTATACAAGAATTAGCTGGGTGTGGTGGTGCATGCCTGTAGTCCCAGCTACGCAGGAGGCTGAGGCAAGAGAATCACCTGAGCCTGGGAGGTCCAGGCTGCAGTCAGCCATAATCACGCCACTGCACCCTAGCCTGGGCAACAGAGTGAGACCCTGTCTCAAAAACAAATGAAACAAACAAAACCCACAAGAGCAGTGTCCTCTGAGATGAGTTGAGGGAGACTAAGCAGAGAAGGTGGATCTTCACTAGGATTGCCTGTCAAATTTGTGACCCAAGAGCACTGCAGAGCAGAAAACAGATCATATTGACTTCACTCCTCATCCTCTTAATGACGGCTTACTTTAGTTCTTTGATTTTTCATCTCTTTAAACTATACTTTTTTTTTTTCCATTTCCATTTTTAACAGCCCAGTTCAAGGCTTTTTTGCCTCAGCTGAACCTTTTGTAGTGCCCTCAACACTGTCTCTTTCTTTCAAGATACACATATCCACTCCAGAGTCATCTTTCCAAAGCATTGCTTTCATCATCACTTTAAAATATTTGTGGGGATTTGCATTTACTGAGCATCTGACAACACTTGTAGGAGCTATCCATTCATTATTTTATGTTTGCTTTGCCCTCAGAAGTGTAGCCGTATTCTAATACCAGGGAAACCAGCCTGGGTAGGGCTGTGTTGTTAGTTGGCAGAATGCTGGCTACTGGGGGATTACACACAAACACAAGTTACTGGGTTGTTTGTTTTGTTTTTTTGAGACAGAGTTTCGCTCTTGTTGCCCAGGCTGGAGTGCAATGGCACGATCCCGGCTCATTGCATCCTCTGCCTCCTGGGTTCAAATAATTCTCCTGCCTCAGCCTCCTGAGTAGCTGGGATTACAGCTGGGATTACAGCCCCCCCCCACCACATCTAGCTAATTTTTGTATTTTTAGTAGAGATGGGGTTTCACCATGTTGGCTGAACTGGTCTCAAACTCCTGACCTCAGGTGATACACCCACCTTAGCCTCCCAAAGTGCTTGGATTACAGGTGTGAGCCACTGCACCTGGCCAAGTTACTGGGTTGTTTCTGCCCCCCCCCCCATAATGTCTCATATTCTGACCAATGGTATTTTACACTGCTTTCTCTTACTTTTTAAAATTTATACTGATATCATTTTAAAAATTGTTGAAAAGACTCACTTCTGGAGAATATGTTCAGGGGTTAGTAGGGCTGGGGAACAGTTTCTCTTCCTGATTCTCCAGCCCAGGCCTAACACCACCTCCCAAGCCAGGTTTCTTCTGCAGGCTTCAAGAAATGTTTCATAAGTGAGTAGAAAGACAAGAAAGGAAGGAAGAGAGAGAAGAAGGGAAAAAGAGAGAAAAGGGGCTGGCATGGGGGAAGGCTGTAGGAAAATAGAGGAGGAAAGAATAGCTCTCGCTAGGATAGGGACGCAGAAAATATTTCACAGAAATGAAGATATTTAAGCTGAGGCAGGAGGATTGCTTAAGACCAGGAGTTGGAGACCAGCCTGGGCAACATAGCGAGGCCTCCTCTCTATAAAAAATTTAAAAATTTGGCTGGATGCGGTGGCCCATGCCTGTAATCCCAGCACTTTGGGAGGCCAAGGTGGGCAGATCACGAGGTCAGGAGTTTGAGATCAGCCTGGCCAACATGATGAAACCCCATCTCTACTAAAAATACAAAAATTAGCCAGGCGTGGTAGCGAGTGCCTGTAATCCCAGCTACTTGGGAGTCTGAGGCAGGAGAATTGCTTGAACCCAAGAGGCAGAGGTTGCAGTGAGCCGAGATCGTGCCGCTGCACTCCAGTCTGGGTGACAGAGCAAGACTCTGTCTCAAAAACTTAAACAATTAGCCAGGAGTGGTGGCTCACACCTGTAGTTGCAGCTGCTCAGAAGGCTGAAGTGAGAGGATCACTTGAGCCCAGGAGGTTGAGGTTATGTTGAGCTATGATCACATCACTGCACTCTTGCCCAAGTAACAGAACAGGACTGTGTCTCTAAAAAAAAAGAACAAGAAGAACTTAAGATATTTGAATTGAAAAAACAAAAATGAACATAAGAAATGATACTTGAATTGAATCTTGAAGAATAGATAAGAATTAGGTAATATGATAAACTTCCTGGAAAAGTCAAAGGTGGCTTCCGAAGAAGGTGGCAGTGTTTACAGAAGGATTAAAAACCTGGCATGACTGGAGGGGTGTGTAGTAGATCCAAGGAGAGGGAGGGAAAGGGATTGAGGATGACAGGAAATGGAGCCAGACTTGGGCCAGAATGTCTGCCATGTTATGGAGTTAGACTTGATAGACAGTAATGAAACAGGAGGTTGACCCCCGACAGCTGTAGTAAACTTTGCTGAGGAAGTCTTCATTTCGTTTAGGAATTTTTTTAGTGATAAAGTGAAATCGCATTGGGTTGCCTAAGTGTGAACACAGAGCTTCTGTGTGAATCATGTTCAGGAAAATAAAGGATTAGAGTAATGGAATTATGTGTGGGTGTTAGAGATGGGAAATTCAAACTTTCCTGAGTCATGTATGGCTTATGAGATAGATTAATGGCTCAATCTTTAAAAAAAAAAAAAAGCTGCATAACAGAAGGCTGTTCTTATGAATGATCTTTCATTAGTTAAAACACCTGCAGTGATGGCTGGTAAAGGCTTTGCTATTTATCTTGAGACTAGACTCACAGAGTTTTGATTCTCTGTAAAGGCATCAGAGTCCATGAATGTAAAATATTTCCATCTCCTTTAAAACCTATGTGTATATTAGATAAAAGTGACTCAGATTCTAGTTTTAATGGTAATAGCCTCCACTTTTTTAACCAATTATAATTGACTCGTGAGGCACATTAAAAATATGAGATCATTATGTAATTCTCAGTATAGATGCTAGAAAATTTCTGCTTCACTTTTAATACCCTTATACTTACGAGGTAACCCTTCTGTGTTTGAACATGTGTTTCAGAAGCAGGGGGTATTAGTTTTTAGTCATGAGGCGCATTACTCCTTATCACTCCACCTGTACCACACCCACCCACACACAGGCACACCCTTCACAATGCTTCACACACTCACACCTGTACACATGTGCGTATATGCATAGGTTAGCCTGAGAGAAAAGAGTATTTCCTCATTATGCTTGCTAGTAGATACTGGAAAACTCCTCAGTATTCATTCTTGTCTCTATTACCTGGAATGAATCAGGTATAACCCTCTTTGAAGCCAAAAATAGGCCTAAATTACCTTTAAAGCGTGTCTTTAGTCATTACTTTTTGTTTGTTTGTTTGTTTGTTTTTGTAGCAGTCTTGCTCTATTGCTCAGGCTGTGGTGCAGTGGCTTGACTAAGGCTCGTTACAGCCTTGACCTCCCAGGCTCAAGCGATCCTCCTACCTCACTCAGCCTTCCAAGTAGCTGGGTCTACAGGCACACGCCACCACACCCGACTAATTTTGTTTGTTTTTTGTAGAGACAGGGTCTCCCTGTGTTGCCAGGGCTGGTCTTGAACTTCTGGACTCAAGCAATACTCCTGTCTTAACCTCCTAAAGTGCTGGGGTATTACAGATGTGAACCACTGTGCCCAGCCTAGAAATAATTTTCCATTTCTGTAAACTTATTTTTAAAAATTCTTTTAGAACTCTTATTGTGCCTTTAAAGTTTCTTTTAAAGCTGTAAGTATCATATGATACATATTTATCTTTTTTTTTTTTTTTTTTTGAGATGGAATCTCATTCTTTGGCCCAAGTTGTGAAGCAACACAATCTCTGGTCCCTGGAACCTCTGTCTCCCAGGTTCAAGTGATTCTCCTGCCTCAGCCTCCTGAGTATTACAGTATTACACCTGAGATTACAGCTGTACACCACCACGCCCAGCTAATTTTTTGTATTTTTAGTGGAGATGGGGTTTCGCCATGTTGGCCAAGCTGGTCTTGAACTCCTGACCTCGTGATCCACCACCTCAGCCTCATATTTATCTTTAAAAGTTCAGCTTCTTTCTTTGGTGTATGTTAAAATTCAATCCAATGACATCATCCAAGATCTCCAGTCTGATCAGAGTTGTGGTATTTCTGACCAGCAGTTCCTCTGCCTTCTGATCTTGGGTGCTGATTTTTCTTTTGGCTGAAGAAAAACCGAAGTTCAGATGTTCTAGTGCTTTCCAATATTAGCTGAGTCATCTCTGGAGGACCAGGGTGGTAGGCAGGAGAAGGGAGGTTTGGAATCTGGCTGAATCTGTGCCTGTTTGTCTAGGAATGCAGATGTGGAGATGACTCTAGAGCGAGCAGTGAGTATGCTTGATGCAGACCACACGCCGCCGTCCAGGATTTGTGCTGCAGCCACTTTCATACAGCACGAGTGCTTCCAGAAGTCTGAAGCTCGGAAGAGGGTGAGTGTCATCTTCAGCCCATTGCAAAGCACAACACACTTTCACTTCTATCGTGGTGACCTTGCACACTGAAAGCAATAATTTATTTAAATTTTTAAAAATCAAGGCCGGGCACAGTGGCTCACACCTATAATCCCAGCAGTTTGGGAGGCCAAGGCAGGTGGCTCATGAGGTCAGGTGTTTGAGATCAACCTGGCCAACATGGTGAAACCCCGTCTCTACTAAAAATTTAAAAATTAGCCGGGTGTGGTAGCAGGCATCTGTAGTCCCAGCTATTTGGGAGGCTGAGGCAGGAGAATCGCTTGAACCCGGGAGGCAGAGGTTGCAGTGAGCCAAGATTGTGCCACTGCACTCTAGCTTAGGTGACAAAGGGAGATTCCATCTCCAAAAAAAAAAAAAAAAATTGGCCAGGCACAGTGGCTAACCCCTGTAATCTCAGCGCTTTGGGGAGGCTGAGGCGGGCAGATCACTTGAGGCAAGGAGTTCAAGACCAGCCTGGCCAACATGATGAAACCCCTACTCTACTAAAAAAAAATACAGAAATTAGCCATGCATGGTGGTACATGCCTGTAATCCCAGTGAGTCAGGAGAATCACTTGAACCCAGGAGGCAGAGGCTGCAGTGAGCCAAGATTGCCCTACTGCACCTTGGCAACAGAGCAAGACTCAACAAAGAAAAAAAAATTGAGATCATTTAATTTAAAAGGAAACATCCGCTCATTACCAAAAATATTTTCTGCAATTCAGAAATGTAGAAAGTAAGTTGCTACACAAACTTTCCCTTCTTTTCCTGTCTCCCTACCTCCCCATTTAGAACCACCCCCAGAGGCCAATGTTTTACAACTTTTTTTCATTCAATGATTCCATTAACATTTGTGACAATTGTTCAGTGAATTGCTTTGTGCCTATATCTTTTGACACTTTTGTTCCTGTAGGACAGATTCCCAGAGATAGAATCAATAGGTTATTTTTTATTTGTTTTAAAAAGTGAAACATTCGTGAGGGAGGAGGAATCACAGCTCAAAAATGTGTTCAGTGAAAAGTAACTTCTACTTCTAAACTCCACTTCTACTCTAAACTCCAGCCTGTATCTCCTCTCTGTTCTCTCTCTGTCTCTATCTCTCACATAAACACATATATCAGTTTTTTAAATCTTTCCAGAGATATTTTATACATGTAGAATCAACTGTTGAAACAATTGAGTATCCTTTTTAAAAGATGGTAGCTTACTACTTACAGTATTTTATTTTTTCACACTGTATCTTAGAAATCTTCAATATATATTAATTTTACCTCATTCTTTTAAGATGCTGCATAGATTTCTGTTGTCTAAATGTACCTGTTTTATTGGTTCATTTTTTTAACAACCTTATTGAGGTATAATCTGATATAGTTTTGACACTATAAAACCATCATCACAATCAAGATGACAAACGTATCCATCACCTCCAGCGTTTTCTTGTGCCCGTCTGTAATCCATATATCCTACCTGCCCCAGCCTACTAACAGCCTCCCAAAATAACCAGTGATCTGCTTTCTTTCCTTTCTTTTTGAAACAGGGTCTCACTGTGTCACTCAGGCTGGAGAGCAGTGATGCGATCACAGCTTACTACAGCCTCAACTTCCTAGGCTCAAGGAATCCCCCCACCCCAGCCTCCTGAGTAGGTGGAACTGTAGGCACACACAACCACGCCCAGCTAATTTTTGTATTTTTTGTAGAGATGATGGTCTCACTATGTTGACCAGGCCAGTCTGGAACACCTGGGCTCAAGCAGTCCTTCCTCAGCCTCCCAAAGTTCTGAAGTTGCAGACATGAACCACTATGCCCAGCCATGATTTGGTTTCTGTCACTATAGATTAGATTGAATTTTCCAGAATTTTATATAAATGGAATAATATAGAATATAAGCTTTTTTGGTCTGAATTCTTTTACTTAGAGTAAGCCTTTGAGATTCACTCGTGTTGTATGTATCAGAAGTTTTGGCTATTGCAAATAAAGCTACCATGAACATTCGTGTACAGGTCTTCATGTAGACATACGTTTTCATTTCTCTTGAGTAAATACCTAGGAGTAAATGCCTGGATGGTGTGATAGGTGTATGTTTGACTTTTTAAGAAACTGCTGAATCATTTTACAAAGTACTGTGGCATTTGACATTCCCACTCGCAATTTATTAGAGTTCCAGTTCCTCCACATCTTAACATTTGATATAGTGAGCCTTAATGTTAGCCTGCAAGTTTATAGAGATGTTTTATTGTGGTTTTAATTTGCATTTCCCCAATGACAAAGGGGTTGAACTTTTCTTTTCTTTTCTTTTCTTTTTTTTTTTTTTGAGACAGGGTCTGCCTCTGTTGCCCAGGCTGGAGTGCAGTGGCACAATCTCAGCTCACTGCAACATCCACCTCTCAGGCTCAAGTGATCCTCCCACCTAAGCCTCCCAGGTTGCTGGGCCTATCTGTAAACCACCACACCTTGCTAATTTTTGTATTTTTTGTAAAGATGGAGTTTCACCATGTTGCCCAAGCTGGTCTCCAACTCCTGTCAAAGGAGCCAGCTACCTTGGCCTCCCAAAGTGATGGGATTACAGGCATGAGCTACCACACCCAGCCAGAGCATCTCTTTATGTACTTATT
>PVKV010019151.1:0-10315 GCA_004027835.1 Alouatta palliata
ACTGCAACCTCCGCCTCCTGGGTTCCAGCAATTCTCCTGCCTCAGCCTCCCGAGTAGCTGGGACTACAGGCACGTGCCACCATGCTCAGCTAATTTTTGTATTTTTAGTAGAGACGGGGTTTCACCATGTTGACCAGGATGGTCTCGATCTCTTGACCTCGTGATCCACCCGCCTCGGCCTCCCAAAGTGCTGGGATTATAGGCGTGAGCCACCGCGCCCGGCTGACCTTTTTTTTTATCTTCAGATCCAGGAGGTCCTAACAAAATCCAAGAGGCAGCTCAAAACATACACAATCACCAGGCCAGGCAGAAATTGATACTAGTCCAGTGGGCTCTTTAGAGGGGAAGGAGTGTGTGTGTGTGTGTGTGTGTGTGTGTGTGTGTGTGTGTTGTGGTGGTGGTGCTAGTCGTGATAGGGTGTTGGTTGAAAATACCAAAGGAGTATTCTTTGAAGTTCAGGGTTTCCTAAGTGAGGACTCAATAAGAAAAAATGGCTAAAAGTTCCAGTAAGATGGAATGAGTGCAGTACTCAAAAAACAAGGTACAACCAGGCAAGCGGAATTGGGCCCTAGAGTAAGAGGTGATTGATATAATTCCATGAAATAATGGGTCCTGAAATGCTGGAATGTCTTCTTAGCCCATGCACAGCTCCAAATCATCTGTATGCAGCCATCCCTTGGCAAGTATGTTTCTTTATATTCCCACTCCTCATCTCTGCACAAACTCCTCACTCCCCTGACCAAGGCCTTTCCTATCCCTCCAATCGAAAAGTAAACTAAGCTTAGATGTTACTTACAGTGTGGTATGAATTTTTTGGATGTATTTGTGCTTTTGAAAGTGCTTATAGTTTCAAAGCTTAGTAGACAAAGGGCAGCGACAAACCTACTTAGGCTGCTAATGAAATTACAGTCACTCTGCGGACCTGTGAAGAGGAGCAGTTTCTGGAGCAGTTGAGCTTTGCTAGGAGGCATAATATTACTCTCTTGTAGGTCAAGGGCCTGTACTCATTGGAAGTCAATGAAAAATTCAACCTATTAGAGCATATCACTAATGGGTTGATGCACTGGAGGATAAGTTTGACTTTCCCTTAAAATAAGTAAATAATAAATTCCTTATGAAAAAGCATGGAGAACATTTAATGAAAATGAATTATCCCTTGCCCCCAGAGAGATGGAGCCGCTGGAGAAAGTGATTCAAAGAGCTTCCCCCATATGACATATGAGGCATATTCACCCATATCAGCCTTATCCATTGGCTTGCCAATTATTCAAGCTTTGATATGTAGAAAGCCCTTTAATACACTAAGCTCTTGTACTCCTAAGCCCAAAGGCACCCCACACTCAACACCCTGTCCATTTGCCTAGGTTGCGTAAGCAAGGGTTAACAGCACAACTGATGAGAATTGCATAGGCCAGCAAAGTTGATCTCTTCTCCCTGGGCTCACCACAAAGAAAAACACCCCCATACTGGAGTTAGAAGACTCATCCCATAGGTTGCCCTCCAACCAAAATAAATACAGCCTGGGAGATCAAAGACCAGAGAGCCCCACTGGCTCCAGGGAAAGTAAAGTCAATACCCTAGCAGGGGGAAGAATTGCTTCACTCACCCTGGAACCTCCAACCCCAGGGAGGTGGGGGAAGGGGCCACCCCACATGACCTATGCCGAAATAGGGAAGGAAGGAGAATGTATGATGGGACTAGGAGTTTGAGTGAGAAATATAGGGAAGGAAGGGAAGTAAGCAGGCACAGACGCTGGTGGCCACCAGAAGTTTGAGCTCTTTGGTAGCAGGAGGCTGGAAGAAAGGACGGAAGTGGCTCTGGCTGTGATGGGGATCTTACTGGGCCTGCTACTCCTGGGGCACCTAACAGTGGACACTTATGGTAAGGCAGAAAGTGGGGGCCTGGCTGCCACTGCTGGCTTAGGCAAAAGGCTGGGGGGGGTGGTGTGGTGTTTAATGCCTACTAAGGAAAGCCTGTTCCTGTTGGGCAGGTGATTGTTCTCAGCCAAACTCTGCAGGTTCTCTCAGCCTTCAGCAAAAGGGATGGAGGTAGTTGAAGGCTCTGAAGAAGCCAGGAGGCAAGTTTGGGCAGAATTTGAAAAAGGATTTTCTCTTGGAAAACATTGGCATGATTTTCTAGGGCTTGTATCTCAGGGGCATCAAGAAGGTTCCCAATGACACTCGAATTTTTCCTCCATCTGCTATCTCATCTAAAATTCTAACTTAGACCTAACCCTTCTGCTTAAGCTTTGGTCTCTGTTAAAATATACAGACCCCAAAGAAGGAATGTTTTTTACGAGTTGAATAGGAATACAGAAGTAACCTATACCACCCTTCATTGTCATGAACAAGTGCTCAGAAACATTCATTAGTGACTAAGATTTCACTGTTCACTACATTCCCAGACCATCTAGTCTATCCAGGAGCAGCTCCAACTGTTAGATAGTTCTTACTTGTATTGAACTAAGTCCATTTCCCTCTGACTTCCATCCAAAAGCCCCAGCTCTGCTTCTTGGAGCTACACAGAACATAGCTGCTTGCTTGCCCTGTGACAGCCCTGCAAAGGCCTGAGGACAAATACTATGTCCCCTTGATTCTTCTCTCCTTCAAGCTGAAAAGCCCCAGCTTTTTCAACTGGTCTTCATAGGACTTGGTTTCTTACCTCGTCCTGGGCTAACTCACTTCCCTATAGGCATGGCTAAATTTGTCTGGGCTGTTTATGGGCTGGACACAGATCCCAAATAAGGGTGGACTATTCCATAATAGCATTATTTCCTTGGAGATTGGGAAGCTCTATCCTCATTTACACTCCTGAGAAGTGAGATGGATTTTCAGGGTAAAGGAGGTTTTTGCTGCTTCCCTACTCTCCCTAGAGAAAAAGGATGGATGGATGTTAGTTTGATGTCACTTGTGAAGTCAGTAAGAATCCAGCTTTCCATGGCTGACTCTGATTAGGTTACCCTATCCTGAGACTCTGTGATCTATCAGACTTTAAAATCTCAGAGCTAGAAAACACTCTGGATTATGTCATCCAAGAGAAAAAATAATTTGCCCCCAAGCCAAAGAGCATTAGTGGCAGAGTTAATGCTCCTGAAAAATATTTTTCTTTCTGTAACTACCATATTTCCATTCTCTAGTGGGTTTTTCAATGTATCTCTCCACCTTCTCCAAGTCTGTTGGTTTGAGCTAGGGCTCAAGACTGGGGCTTGAGGGAGGATTTTAGAAATGTTAAATTTAAATCGTGTGTGTGTGTGTGTGTGTGTGTGTGTGTGTGTGAGAGAGAGAGAGAGAGAAAAGAGAGAGCGCACTCATGTGTCTTGTTCTTTCCCCAGCCTGTGAGAGTTCCAGACCTGGAAGCAGGCCTTCCATTTGTATATAGGATCTTACACTATAGACCTGAGGCTCAGGATATGCTGAACTGCAAATAATATCTTCCCTCTTCCTGGACCTCATTGTTCCTAGCCTATTTGTACAGTGAGGAGGTTGACTTGACTGGACTCAAAGGGATTTCACAGATGGACAGCTCTGTTGGACCGAGGCTTCACTGCTAAAAAGCCTGTAAGGGCCAGAATCAGCTGCTAACCTCTACCTGTGGAGCTAAGACGTATGTCAAGATAATCAAAATTTTTTAAATTCTAATATTCACATTTTATAAACATTTTAAACATTTCAGAAACATTTTATAAACATATATTATATAAGCTAATCCTCTATCCAGGAGGCATCCCAGGAATGGGGGAAAGAAGAGAAGCCAGTCAAGTGGAGGCATGGGATAGACACATGGAAAATGCCACCCTCTTTGTGATGATGGGAGGAGGAGATTCAGAAAGAGACCTAGAATGGGTCTTATAAAGGAGCACACACATAGTAAATTCAGCCTTTCTTTTCTTCAGTACCATTACACAGGCCTCAGACATTTGCTTTTATAAGTAGGCTCAGTACTGTCCTCTCTTTCTCAAGCCAGATTCTCCTTCCACAAAGCTCCTTGAGTCAATATCCAGCCCTGGTCTTTCTCCTGAAAGAGGCCAATATTTGAAGGAAACCCAATCATTTCCTGAGGGAGGAGAGCAAGGCTTGGGAACTATGGGAAAGGTTTTTCCAGAAAGCAGCTGGCAGATGGGAGCATCTTTTTTCAGACAATCATGGGATAATATATAACCCTAGGATAACATCCAGAAGCCATGTCAGGTAGACCCAGGTAAGAAGTTGCTGGTTTCAATTGTGACTGATGGTTTAATAAGTTAAGAAAGTAAGAAAGCAGCATAGCGTCTGAAAACCTGTATTCTAGGCCTCCAGGCCCAGCTTTGCCCTTGCTATCCATGTGACTTTGAGTAAGCATCTACCTATCTCTGGGCCTCAGCTTACCCATATGTACCATGAGGGAATGTAACTAAGTGATTTATAAAAGATCTTCCATCTGTGTCATTCCAGAAGGCTACAAATTTCATCCTCTTTGGTACCTTAACCCCTGTTATAGCAAGTGCCTTGCCAGGTGGTGGTTTTGAGGCATCCATAATGGGCACAGTGCTCCGCCAAGAGATGGGGCTTTCCTGAAATGAATTTTTCCTACTCAGTCTTTCAGGAAAATCATGAGTATCGCTTAATTTGGCCAACATTTCACATTGGCTACCAAGACAGCCCTGTTATTGGAGGCACGGTGTTCTGTGTCATCTCCAGCTGCCCTACAAGCCACAGACAACCTAGTACCTGCCCATAACTCAGTAGATTATATCAGACAGGGGAGAGTGTTTCATTACCTTACCAAGTGATGACTTCTCATTCATGTCAATATTAAAGCTGACAATGTTCCAACCTAATGAATCTGTTTATCCAAGGATGACATATTGAAGACTGCTATAGCATAGGAATAATTTAAGACAAATACAAGAAGTTTCACTTAGGGCATGAGACATTTATCCAGCATCCAGTGAATGCCAGCCATATGCTAGGTGCTTTCACACATATGAACTCATTTAATCTTCACAATTATCTTCCATGGAATCTTTATTATTACTTCCACTTTACTGATAATGACCTGAAATTCAGATAGGTTTAGTAATTTATCCAAGGTCACGCAGAGAGATATGTGGTAAGGCAGACTTTGGGCTTAGATCAGTGTTATCCCTACTACATCATACAGTCCTTCACTATCCCCCGCTCTCATTAGGAGCTCCTACTAGATTCTAGGGGCACCCAAAGAAAAGGTAGAAGGTTTAAGTCAGTGCTATTGTGGTTAACCTCACTTTGGAGATCGCAGAACATAAGGAATAGCACAATGTCCTTTTTCTTGTGGTGCCCTGTACCTGTAATCCAGTCTCTCTTTATGAAACTAATGAAGCAGGAGGAGAAAAAACAAGAAAAAAGGAGAAGGAACAAAAAAAGGAACGGAAGCATAATGAAAGAATGGGTGGAAGGAATAAAGGAGGAAGAAGAGAAGGAGAAAGAAAAAAGTGAAAGGGGGAAAAATGCCATTTTGGGAACTCTAGTTACCAACTCTGTCCTGTGCATTCTAGGATGGAGGAGTCAAGCCTGGCCTACTTCCAGAAGTGACGTTCAAACTTGAGAAGTTGAGACTAGCTAGCAAGAGGCAAACCAGACTGAGCTTTGTGACAATTTCCAGCAAATTCCCAGAGAGGGGAATACAAGCCAGGCCTTGCAGCTCTCCTAAGGTCGGAAGGAAGACATGCATACACATAGACAAAGGCATTTTCAACTGTTCCACATATCCTCAAAGCAGAATGTTGCTTTATTGCCCGAGAGGGGAATGTGAGAATGCTTTTCAGAGAAGAGGAGGGAGATTGGGAAGGTCCAGGGAAAGATTAATGGGAAATAGCCTATTAAACCAAGAGACTCAGATAGTTTTCATGGGGTTTAGGAATGATATGTTTGTGCATGTGGCCAAAAATATGTATGGGCATGTGTGTCCATGATAATGAAAAGCTGTATCTGCAATCACGTGGAGGCGTGAATTATCTGTAGCACAGTGAAACCCACTACCTGGTGAAAATTCACCACCAGCTGGAACATATAATTTTTTAACTTCTATTTCCATTATAGTCTATTAGCACTGGACCACCTAAGATTAGGAGGGAACTTAAAGAGCAATGCTAAAACCCAAACAAAACCTAGAACTTCCCCAGTCAGCATAACCCATCCATAGACAGCTCTGATTAATCATAAAGTGTATTTTAAGGCAAGCCATCCCTTCTGTGATATGGAAAGAAAAAAAGAGTAACATAAAAATAAATAGAATTAGGAAAACAGGGCAAACCAAAATCTGCCCCTCTTGTATTCCCATTTGTACATCTGAATTCTGCTCTCTGCCAAACTTGAAACTCTCCAGGAAGTATGTAGTGGATCTAGCAATGTGAACTTACGTTTATTTATTCTTTTCTACTCAAGGGCTTTTTCTTGGCTAAAATATGCTATTGATGTTCTAAGAGTCCCTGGTGACGGCAGAGGCTAGAGGCTTGACTTTAGTGTCTCTATTAACAGAAGTTCTGATGCTGGACAGTACATTCTGGGAGTTAGAAAGCATACACTCAACCCATCCAAAAGATGTCATCTTCCATCTGCTTGACTGAATACTGGGAATTCTAGGCTCAATAAAAGACTTTTATTCGGTAATACTTCAGATCTTTGAAATCACCTCTCTTAGGAGAGACATGAATATATTGCCTAAATATACCCACCCCACACTCCTGGTCCCAGTTAAATAACACAAAAATCTTTCAGAATAAGAGCTTATGAATGGAAAATTATGATTGGAGGCAATGGCCGTTTCAACATCCCCACCTTCTTGCCCCACCCCCACCTCTAAGGGTTTCCCTTTCAAGCACGGCAAGAAGCAATCTCCCATTGCTTCTATCATCATCTCCACTACAGAGAGCTTCAGGATTTCACTGAGACCCTTTCCAGATCAAGAATGGATGAAATCATTTCCCCCTCAAAATGCAATTTTCCTGTGTATCCTTGCTAAGAACTAAGACAAACCAAAAGGAAAATAAACAAATAAAAGAGAAATCAGAAAGTCAGGCTTACAAACTGCATGTTTCAAACTTAACAATAACTGATGATTTCGTTAAACAGGTATGTATATCCAGACTTCTTCCTCACACCGGGTTCCACCTCAGTATTGCCTTTTGCCTGTCTTCCAGAGAATAGCTTAGGGTTGGGACCCCAGTCACTGACGATTTGTAAGAGAAAAAGAGAAGATAATAGGGCAGAGAGAGCCCTTTCTTGCTGAACCCCAAAGCCTCCATGTTTCTCCAGGTGCATATTTACACAAAATAAAATAGTCCAGACCCAATTGCTTAGCATTTTTGCTTCCATATCTCTTTTGGAAAATGTCAAAAGAAATTTTTATCATGGATTTGCAGAATGACAGAGTTGATAGAATGTCTAGAGCGCATACCATCCAAACTCTCCGTATTATATATGGAGTAAATTGATCTTCCATGGTAGGAAGATGACTTACCTAGGATCACCTCCATAGCAAGACGGTAACATAAAAAAGACTTGAAACTCCCAAGATCTGAACAATGTTAAGTGCTTTTATCCTGAAGACTGGTTCTGAATGATGAGAAGGCCGTTAAAGAGTAAAAAGGCACAGGTACACAAAAGTGTGATAGAAAAAAAGTTGAGTGGTGTTTCTTAAAAATCTTTTAAGGTCTTCCACTGCCACTCTAGTTGCCAGATAGGTATGCCATGTATGTTTGCTTCTTTCCTCTGTTCTCTCTCTTCAGGCCATCCCATCCTGGAAGTGCCAGAGAGCATAACAGGACCTTGGAAAGGGGATGTGACTATTCCCTGCACCTATGGCCCCCTCCAAGGCTACACTCAAGTCTTGGTGAAGTGGCTGGTACAACGTGGCTCACACCCTGTCACCATCTTCCTACGTGACTCTTCTGGAGACCATATCCAGCAGGCAAAGTACCAGGGCCGCCTATATGTGAGCCAGAAGGTTCTGGGAGACGTATCCCTCCAACTGAGTACCCTGGAGATGGATGACCGGAGTCACTACACGTGTGAAGTCACCTGGCAGACCCCTGATGGCAACCAAGTGGTGAGAGATAAGATTACTGAGCTCCGTGTCCAGAAACGTGAGTCACTGTGGGGGTAGGAAAGCACTGATAATCAATGAAACAATAGAGGATGTTATTCTAGAAACTCTTGAAAAGCCCAGAGGCCTTTGTTTATCTATACATAGGCTCTCTTCAGGTATATGTGCTTATCAGACGAAGTGGATAGGCAGAGGATTCTTAGGGTCAGTACTCCAAATTTAAGAAGTGCTGGGAAGGTTTCCTGACCTGTAAATAAATCTCTATCCCTTCAATTGTCCCAGAAATGCCAGCATACATAGCCTAGTTACTCTCTTTGGACTCTGGGCTTTACAAATCAAAAATTAGTATAATTAATGTGTAGATAGGTGCTGATAGAGAAACTCTGGGGAAAGGGAGGCAGAGGTTAGCCAGGATAAGTTTACTGGCTGGACAATTTTACAAAGGTCCAGCCCTGATAATCCAAAACTGCAGATAATCAAAATCTCTACTTGAGCCCTAAAAAAAGCTACATTATTTTTAAAGGTCAGTTGATTTTTACCTCCAAATATTTCAAAATCCCAAGTAATACCAAAACGTACCTACCTTCAAAGGAAGTCATTTTATTTGTATTGCACTTTCCCTCCTATTCCCTCTAAAGTGGAGCCCCCTTTAGTTCCAGTTGCAGATATATGCCCAACAAGAATGATTTGGCCTTGTGGTCCCATATCCTTATGACTGCCCAGAGTTTCCTGTCTTGTCTTTTCTTTGCAGTCTCTGTCTCCAAGCCCACAGTGACAACTGGCAGCGGTTACGGCTTCACGGTGCCCCAGGGAATGAGGATTAGCCTTCAGTGCCAGGCTCAGGGTTCTCCTCCCATCAGTTATATTTGGTATAAGGAACAGACTAATAACCAGGAACCCATCAAAGTAGGAAACTCAAGTACCTTACTCTTCAAGCCTGCATTGGTAGCTGACTCCGGCTCCTATTTCTGTACTGCCAAGGGCAACGTTGGCTCTGAGCAGCGCAGCGACATTGTGAAGTTTGTGGTCAAAGGTGAGCAGCCCTCTCTCCTGGTGAGCATCTTAACAGACCAGCTTGAACCAAAGGTACCTCAAAATGTGCCCTTATGAAAAAGAAGAGTTAGGAGGGTAGGGTCGCAAATAGGCAATGGTTGTACAATCACAAAGAAAAAACTTTGGGACTGGGGACAACAGACATAGAAACAATGCCTGTCATGCCATAGGTTAAGTAGATGAAGATGATAAAGGAAAGAGTGAGATTTACTAGTACATTGTATTTGCCAGACACAAAGTACAAGAACTTGACACACATTTTCAAATTGAATCCCCACGACTGTCCCATGAGATAGTTATCATTACTTTTATTTTATAGAAGAGGACACAGAATCAGAAAGGGGAATCTATTTGCCCATGGTCTCACAGCAAAGAAGTATAAACCTGGATTTGCACTTATATTTCATGCTCTTTCTATTATGTCTGATTATTTCTCATGGTTGAATCTATATCAGATCCTGGGCATCCTTTGAAAGCTGTTGTTTTTTGTTTGTTTGTGTGTTCTGTTTGTTTGTTATTGTTTTGCTTGTTTGATTAGGCTTGATCTAATATATTTACATGCTTTCTTTTAACTTCCCTTCCCAACTTCATTGTAAAGCCAGATAGAAGTTTTGCTTGAAGTATCCTTGAAGATGGGCTCTGGTTAATCAAGATTTGACTATTTCTTACAGCACTGTCCTGAGAGCACTACAAACTATGATTGTAGGCTGAGTTTTAAATGGAGAGTCCAACAATGATATTTCCAGATGAATGTTCTTACCTTTCGAGAGATCTCCTTGGAAAGAAAGACACCCCAACAAGGCCACCATTGCCCAAAACATGTTGGAAACTAACTGATTTTAGAGAACTGCCCTCAGAACCATAAGCAAATCATTGTCTTCTGAGGATAGATCTGTATAAGGAGAGTGCGTAAACCTAGCCCACATGGCTTATCACCATTTGGCCTAGGAGACTGATGTTCGTTTGAGACACCTGTGTTTGCCCAGAGGGATTTGTTTCCCAAAGTTAAGCTATAGTGAGGATGTGTGTGCTGTAGACCCTGGCTTGTTAATTTTGGGAGGAACAAGAGTGGTCCGCCCTGAAACCTTATACAAACAGGGTCCTAGTTCTCTAAGAGCCAATAGTCTGGTCAAGCAGAGAGGGCAAGGAATGACCAGAAAGCCCAAGAATGTATTCTTTATAAAGAGACTAATTGCATAGA